>LPNX010265210.1:137064-180478 GCA_001517045.1 Pseudotsuga menziesii
GTACTGAGCAACTTTGTTGCTTATTCCACTTGTTAAATTATGTCTTCAATCGTTTTAGTATGTTTGGTATAAAAATATCTAAATAAACATATTTTTCATGTTAAAATATGTAAATTAATTATATTTTTATTAATTAAATGTAAAACAGAGAATTATAAAAAGCTTTTATATACAAGGCATAAATAAAATATTATATTTTATATAAGAAATATTTTTTTGACATAAAATTATATTAAATATTTATATTATATTTCTAATATAGATTTTTTAAATGATAATTTAATGTTTTATTAAATAATACTAAATAGATCATTTCATGATGATGATGATGATGGTTAACATCCACTGAGACCAAACTTTGGTCTATCAGACCATAACAAACAAATCAATTAGTTTGTTTTAAAATTGTATTCCTATGCTCAAAAAGCTTGGTGAGGAGCGTCTCGAGCTCATTATAATTTTTGCAAGTTAAAAGGCTAGGAAGGTCGGTATTGCAACAAAGAATATGAAACTGAGATCTAATGTGGGTGTACGCGGGGAACTCTAAGAGGAAGTGGTTTTCATCTTCAATGTTCCTATTCTCATAGAGACGATAGATCCTTTCCACCCATGGTGTTTTAGGAACTGTCCAACGACCTGTTTCACTATGGAGCTCATGAGAGTTTGTTCTTATCTTGGCAATATTAATTTTTTTCTTTGAACTGGTTAATATAGAGAGATATTTTTGATCTTCTAGACTATGGTTGATGACCTCCTTATAATATCTTAATTTTCTTTTAGCCTCTAAATCTTTCTCACACCATAATTTCTCTTTAAACTTAGAAGTAACAATATTTTTAATGTTATTAATATTTTGCAATGCAACATTTTCGTCGATCTCCCAGTCATTTAACCAGGCCCTGGTATGTTTATACCAATCTTGCTTGAACCTTAGGTGGTTTTCGATGGAATTAAAAGCTAGATTTGGAAGTCTATGGTATCCCATGTTATTAATTTTGTGTTTGTACAACATGAGCCTAGTCATAGCTAGGCTCTCGATAGGGGAAATACCCACTTCTATAAGGAGAATAGGGTATGGTGTATTAATTTTAATTTTGAGGTTATACGTTATAAAACGCTTATGGATTTGCTCAATCTTCCTCCAGGATTCTCTAGAGATGCTACAACCCAAACCTCACAACCATACAAGATAACAGGAGTGACTAAAGTTTCAAAGAGGAGCTTCTTTTTATCCCACATCACAAGGTTTGCTGCTTTACAATTATTTTCAAGACCAAAATAAACTTTCCACCCTCCATTAATCCTTTTCTCAATGCTCTAGTTCCAGTTGAGCTTGTGATGAATATCAATTCCTAGATATTTGTAAGAAGACACTTCCTCCAAGTTGCTATTGTCATACACAAAATTATCGTAAGTGTCCTTCTTGGATTTGATAAGCATAACCTTTTTTTTTCCAGTGTTGACAGTCATACCCATGGTAGAGAAGAAATCCTTAAGAAGTCGTAGTTTCTTATCAAGATTAGACGAATGCCTTGCCAGAAGAATAATATCGTCAACATAGAGAAGAAGGATGATGACTATCCCAGCTAAGAACGTGCCAGCACAACCTGCTTCTTCTAAACAACCTTCTAGCTTATCGATGTAAATTCCAAATAGGGTAGGGTAGAGGGGGAAACCTTGTTTAACTCCAATATTGCACTTAATATCTCTCTACCACCCCTCGTTTCTCTCAAACTTGAAAATTACATTCTCGTATAACCTTATTGTGACAACTCTCAACTCGAAAGGAACCTTTAGCTCTTCTAATCTATTCCAAAGGTTATTTTTGGGTACTGTATCGAAATCCTTTATAAAGTCCACAAAACAACAAAAGAGATTGGATTTATCATTGCGACATTCCTCCACAATGATCCTAAGGGTAACGAGATGGTCCGTTGTTGAGTGCTGCCTTCTAGAACTCGCTTGGCCTTTAACTTGCTTACCTTCACTTTCAAGCCATCTGCTGATCTTCTTTTCCAAAATAATATCATATAACTTGGCTAAGAGGGGGCTAATCATAATTGTCCAATAATTAGAGGGGTTATTTGTATCTCCACTTTTAAAAATAGGGATAAATAAGGCTCCGAGTCCAAGGTTTAGGGAAGCCTTTGCTTGACTGCTTGATTGAAAATCTTGTGGATGTGAGGGATGCGGACAAGACCACCAATTTTTAAGATTTTTGCCTGGTAACCTTCAATCTCCTTAGATTTTCCATTTTCCAGACGCTTAACCCCAAAATCTATGTCTTCTAAAGAGAAAAATTCTACCGTTGTGATTAGGGTTTCAAAGTTGTCTATGAGATTCATGGATTCATAAATATTTTTAAGATATGAATTCCAGTCGTGTAAAGCAATTCTATTATTATCTTTAGTTTTACTAGTTAGAATCTGCCTCTAGCATTTATTAGGAGCCACCTTAGAGAGGGGTAAGATATTTTCTTGTCTTTTATGAATATATTGCATTTTTTTTCTTTTAGTTAGGGCTTTGTTTATTTTTACCTTGTCAATTTTAAGAGACTCGTCAAGAGCTTCCTTAATTTCCCTCCTCGCACTCTTACAATCTTTATCGTACCAAGGGTTGGTTTTTCTATTTTGTTTATTACTTGAGACTTCAACTGAGAACTTGTTAATAGAATGTGAGAGGGTTGTAGTAAAATTATGATAGAGGTCTTTTATGTTGTCTATACTTGATAAAGGAAGAAAATTAATTTTTAAATCATTTAGAAAAAGATCATTTTTATTTCTATCAAAGATCAAGTTCTTTTGGCTATAAGGATTATCTTCGATGGGTTCTCTATACATGACAAAATTGAGAGTTACAATTAAAGGTCTACGATCTGAGTTAGGATCGTGGTCCTTTAGTATGTAAAAAATTATTATTTCATTGTATAAAGGGATATCGAAAATAACATAGTCTACCACACTGCTATCAAGCCCATGGATACAGGTGATCTGGCTAGAATTAGACCACTTCTTTAGACCATTGCAAATTATGAGATCTTGAGCACTAAAAAGCTTGACTAGATCAGACCCAAACAAATTTTCCCCTAGATCTTCAGATCTTCTTTTGTACTTGCTAGCTAGAGTAATATCTTCGTCTAACCAAAGAGGATTAGGGTTGGAATAATTGCTTAGCAAAATAGCTTGGTTGCTTGAAGCACGAGCATTAAAGTCACCCATTAAGAGGATATTACCTTCATTTCTTAGGCTACAAATATCATTCTCTAAAACATTGTAAAGACAATTTTTATCTAAATTGTTTTTCTTATAGAAATTAGAATTAATAGAGAAAAAATAACTATTTAAATAAAAAAAGACTATTTAATCAATAATAACGTATATAATATATTTTGACAAATATTTGATTGAGCTATAAAGAATTTAACAAATCTTTCACAACATTATAAATTTTTGAAGAATTTTTTTGATAAATTCTAAAATATTTTTGATAAATTATTTATGAGTTATAAAATAATGTGAAGTCTTGACATTAACTATAATCAATAATTTTTTAAATTGAAAATATCAAATCATTCTTATGTTATATATGATTAAAAAATTATTATAAATATAAATCAAATAAATAATTATATTTGAAATAAATATATTAAAGTTTGTTTATTAAAACAAAAATATTTGTATGAATTCAATTCTTTCAAGTAACATAAATACCATATAAAATATTTTAATTCATTATATTAATATTAATAAAGATATTTAAAAATTTAAAAATAAAAATTAAATGATTTTCTATTATAAATATCTACAATCAAATTAAATTCAGCAAATCTTAATAACCAATTATTTAATATCATCAAATCTATTAATTAAATAGTTTTTACATATTTAAAAAGTATTAAATATGATTTCGCTTACTAAAAAGATAATACATGAAAAATAAAATAAATGAAAAAACGTTAATATTGTCACATTTGCTTAGTATCTTGACCTAGAATACCAAAAATAGGTAAACAATTACTGTAAGTATTGAATTCTAACTTCATAAAAGTTGTGGATGCAATTGTTGGAGTTAGAAGACTGAAAGCTTGGCATGACTGAAGAACGTTCAAGGACGAATCCACTCAGTGAAAGGTAAAAGATGAATAAAACTTTAGAGACCTAGTAAATATTACTTGGTGTCATCTTGAGTTCAATGGAATGCCAAAAGGAAAGCAGTAAAAAATCCTCAGCCTAGACTTTAAATCTTTAATGGTAAATTACGTGCTTATAAACTCCTTATATATTCAAAACGAGATCTACACTTTTTAACATGAATTAAAGTTTATTTTATTAACAAGAGAAAAAGGGTATTGGAATACATCTCTTTCTATATATACATATATCTTGGTCGAATAATATGGTTAATTATTCCTTGGATTAAATATTAATAGTGATGGTCGAAACCCTCAAAGCTATGTTGAAGGATATTACATTTTCTTTGGACAAACTATTATAAATCTATCTTGAAATTCGAACCTATTAATTCACTAACAATCTAGACTTAAGTGGAATTGCAACCTAAGTCTGTAGCTCATTTTATTAAGGAAATAGTTGGAAAAATGTTGACTTATATTATGTCATATTTTTAATGTTTTGTGAAAGAAATAGATGTTTTATTCTTCCGTGATATGGGTGTATGCTAAGTCATATTAGTACCACATGCGTGGGAGGAGAAAGACTAGAGTTTTACAACAGTATTACAAAAGGGAAATGGAAGTTAAAAGGGGGTTAGCAGGTGGTGCTGAACGACAATACAAATCACATAGAAAAATATTAGAGTTTTCCAACAGTATTACAGAAGGGAAATGGAAGTTAAAAGGGGGTGAGCGGGGTGGTGCTGAACGACAATACAAATCACATAGAAAAAACACTTATATGGAGAAAAGAATCTCCTGCTAAAAACGATGATAGGATTTTTATATGAATTCTCTATTAGATTTTAAAGAATCGCTGCAATGAATTATTTATTTATTTAATGTTTTATAGATCTGAAAATAATTCGTTGTAAATGGAATTCTACGATTGATTTTGGTATGTGTGGAATATATATATTGCACAATCGCAATCTAGGATTAGATCACAGATTTATATATGCATTATAGATTATTTGTTGTATGCTATTTAATGGGTTTTGGCAATTGAATATATATATATATGTATGTATATACGACATAGAGGGAAAAATAGTTTTTTAGCGAAGGAGAAAAGGAGTCATAAGGAGGCGAAGGTCGGAATATTTTTTCTTTTTCTCTTTTAATAAACCAAAGTCTCACCCACAAAGGAAAAGATGTACAAGGACCAGGTGGATTACGAAGAAGAATCCATCCAAAGCTCGATTTTTAAATCAGCGAAAGAAATGAGAGAAAAGATGCCCGTCACCCCACTCAACGGAATGATTGCAAACTCGAACCTAGATCAGTGTAAGGGATCTCATGCAAAATATGATGACTCCACGTGATATACGAAACCAAAATCTAAAGGGATGTGAGCGAAAAAAACAATTCTAGAACTGGCAATCGATAGAGACATACAAGTGACTGAAATTCCAGATTACCTGAACCTCGCATTAGTCGGGAGATTCTGTGGAAAAGTCACAGGAAGCTCATCCTTAGCAGAGTGGATGGAGAGAAACTGGAACCCGGTTTTGGGCTATACCCCTAGTTTCCATGTATTACCCAAAGTTTGGTTTTTGTTGAAAGTGTCAAAGGAAGAGGACAAAACTTTACTCTTGCAATGGAGCTAGAATTGGGGTGCACCTGGTTTAATTTTAAGGAAATGCCATGTTGATTTTAACGCTCGTAGGGACCTCAAAACATAAAGAAAGTATGGGAAATTCTCCCTGGTTGACCGATGGTTTTCCAACTGCAGCACATTCTTGAAGGAATAGGGATTAAAATTAGGAAGTTTATCAAGCTCGAGGATGACTAGGTAGATAAAATAGACCGAAGGTGTGCTCGAATTCTAGTAGAGATAGACATGAGAGACGGTTTGTATGAGGAGATTGTTATTAATATGCATGAGAAAAGCTAGAATCAACTTTTAGATTACTGGAAACTATCATTTCATTGCTTCAATTGAAGACAAGTAGGGCACTTCCAAAAGAATTGTTCAGTGAATACAGGTAGACAAATGCATCCTCAGAGAAAAATATGGATAAAAAACTTAAGGAGAATAAAAAAATGTGGGATGCCACGAGGTCAAAGGTTGAACCGGATTCTAAACAATCCAAAAAGGAGGACGAAATGAAGGTGGAGATAGAGTTGGTTGAAGAACCTTTTAGGACGAAGGAGGATATGAAGGTGGTGATGGAAACACATGCAGCCCAGGAAGTACAGAAAGGTGGTGAAGAATCCAACCACGCGTCATCTTCCAAAGGTACTTAAACTATCGTTGTCCCAAATTCTGTTAATTCAGTTACAGTGCTAGTTGAGATAGAGAATTACAAAGTCAATGACAACTCATCAAAGCTGTTGAAAAGAAGGGTCTTGGGTCCCGCGGAAACAAAACATAACTCTTTGGTGAACTGTAATCTAAAAAAAGAAGCTGTGGAAAACATGGGGATGGAACAGAGTTCTTTCGAAACCTGTATGGGTTACTATTTGAGGCCCAGAGAAGGAAAAGAGAATAATTTAAGCTCTACGGGGGGACTATCCCTCAACCAACTTAAAAAATTCGGTGCTGAGAGGAAATCTTTTCTAAACAAAGCACAATTGCAAGAAACCAAGGAAATTTTGGAAGGGAAACAAACCACGATAGGAAGGGCTCTTAGAGCGAGAAAATCCCCAAGTAGGGTTACTTAATGCTAATTTTATCCTTTAACTTGAGGGGTTTAGGAGGGGCCCCCAAATTAGCATCCCTTAGTAGGATTTTAGAGTTAAAAAATCCAAAGTGGTAGCATTACAAGAAACAATGACAGAAGTGGGAAAAGCTAAAGAGCCGCTGAAGGCATGTCTGAGGGTTTGGAATATAGAAACCCTAGACGTAGAAGGTCACTCGGGGGGGATATTAACAACATGTATACTGTAACGTCCCCGACCCTCTCACCGGCGAAGAGGACGCTATCAATTTATGCTATCTACCTAGGAAACTAGCCCCATGAACATAGAATGATAAAAATTGAAATGCATTGAAGTAAAACATGCATATATGCATAATTATTCATCATACAGCGGAAGCAACTACATACAATTCAAGAATTTAGCATGTTCATCATTTCATTTAACAACAAATACAATTGCAGATATGAAATAGATAAGAATACTTATCTTATGAGTAGGCTCATCCTACAACCAGCTATGTCCTTGCAACGTTCCACCCAACCATAGGCTAGTGTGCTCCTTAATCTCTCAACAACACTGCCACCCTTGAGTTGGGCATGATTCCCCAAGGAATAAGGAAACTAAGCAGGCTCACACATAGCCAAATATATGTCAAGATTCAGTCAAGCCAACATTGTTGGGTCTATCATACCAAGAGTACACAACAACACATAACCAAGCCAACAAGTTGGGTTTATAAGGTTATCAGGAGATGGAAGCACTATATGCTAAGATAGTGGGCTGAATGAAGAGCTAAGGATGCCTACACCAGAACTAGCTTGACTCCTAAGACATCCACACACACCCAACACAAGGAATCATTCGCTTCTTTGCTGCACAGTCCCTCAGGACATGACTTCCCTTCTAGTGCTATTCAAGGGGTGTAGAGAAGAGAACCAACCCTCTAGCTCTGTCTATGAGGCTCCTATAAACACTAGGTTTGTCAAGAAGAATCCTTTCCACTCCTACACACTCTAAAGACCAATCCACTGGGCACACATAGCAAAACAACCAGCCCTAGGATTGAAAAGAAAACACCATAGACCAAAACCAGAATGACAAGAATGGTTAATGCACATCCCAGACTGGGAAATTGACTCCCAAGTCATTTATGGCCCTATCATGGCCAAAATGGCCCAACACAACCTACAACAACCCAAATCATGGGGGAAAGACAATCACTAATCCTACGCCCGCGTAGAGGAGAGCCACAACCCAATTGGGAAGGGATGCAGACATAAACATACTACCAGTGTGAAGGGAAATTGTCCACAGTAAAAATCATGGAAGGAAGAACATGACTACCTACCTGAGATGATGAAAACCAAACGAGCACCTGCATGAGTAAAAAATCCAAATAGGAAAATTGTGAAGGTAAGGCCGCTCTTCCTGTTCTCTACGTGAGTGCCAAAATTCCAAAACCTGAGCATGAGGAGAGAAAAAGCAGCCGTCTCTACGTTGGAATGGTCAAAATGGAAGAATGGGGTCTCTTCTTCTCCTACCCACATGAAGAGGAATGGATCCCTGGTGGATTGTGCATGTGGGAAAGGATTGACAGTCCTACCACACACCACTGCCCATGAAAAATGTTTTCCCGGGCCATAACTACCCCCCAACTAAATACAGAGAATTTAATTTGGTATTTGACTGATTGATGGGTTCTCCTATTGACATCTAGATTTTCCCTATTGGCCCCAAAGGTTAAATAATTCCCCTCCTTATCCTTAGAAAAATCATGCCCTTTTCATTATGGTTGCATTGACATAGCTACGTGTGGGTCTTTTTAATTAAAATGCATATTTACATGATGCAAAATTATAATGTGGGTCAGAAACGGTTTTAAATACCTTAAATACCTTAACAATTCCAAGAACTTATTTGCATACTCTTTCATAGTACCTATCATAGAGGTATTTCTGCTTGAAATACTTCTTGAACTGTTTCCATTTAAGTCTCCTTTCACTGATATGTTAGGGTACACAGGGTACTCCCAAAGGATCGAACACTAAAAGCAACGACTTTACACAAATGAATCACAGATCAATACACCAGTGTTTGTCATGTGGTTAGAACCCTCGAGAGGGAAATAGTCCATGGCCCCAGCCAAATAGCTAGTTTGAGCAATTTATTATGTAAAATAAAGAAAGTTACATGGGCTTCTCATAATCGATCAACTAGCCAAGGACCCTCTATGCTCTTTAAATAGAGATCATAGGCCAATTGGGTGTTAAGCCATGGATCAATGGTAGGTATGATCTAAGAGAAGTTGAACCATTAGATCACTCTATGTCTAGAACATATCGTGACTGTCGGATTAGAATATTTACAAATGCATGCTAATGCATACTAAAGAAACACACTTTTACCTAATGAATATATTACACAAGTTGATCTTAACTAACTCCTAAGTGTCTAAATATCCTAACATCCCCCCTTAAGAACAACTTGGGATAGGATTGAAAGATTTACAAAAGTGACACTATTAGGAGAAGGAAGGAGGCATTAGAGCCTATCCCCCGTTAAGGACACATTCTTGAACTCCTAACATAGACCGAAGTTTAGAAAACTTCGCTTCTGTAAGAGACTTGGTGAAGATGTCTGCAGCTTGATCATCTGTAGGGCAATAGATAACTTCAATAACACTATCATGAACAAGATTTCTAATGAAGTGCATGTGTAGCTCAATGTGTTTGCTGCGTTGATGTAGAAATGGATCTTTGGCAAGCTTGATGGCACTTTGATTATCGCACCAAAGTGGAGTAGGCTACTTCTGCTCGAATCCAAACTCTCAAAGAGTCTGTTGAAGCCATAAAGCTTCCTGATTGGCATTAACTGTGGCTCGATATTATGCTTCTACTGAAAAAAGAGCAAGTGCTTGTTGTTTATTACAAGCCCAAGTGATAGGTCCACATCCCAGACTTAAAACATAACCTGTAGTAGACTTCTGATCATCAGGATCATCGGTCCAATCTAAATCAATGAAACCAACCAACAAAGGTTTCCCCCCTGTACTATAATGAATCCCAAACTGAATTGTACCTCGAATATATCGAAGTATTCTTTTTACTGCTTTCCAATGACTTTCATGAGGAGTTTGCATATAATGGGAAACACGACCAACAGCAAAGGAAAGGTCAGGACGAGAATGAGTCAAGTATAAAATACTACCAACAAGATGATGATACAAGGTGGCATCTACTTCAGGGGAAGTACAAGTGGCAAAACGTTTGACTCCAGACTGGAAGGGGGAAGGGGCTGGTTTACAATCTTCCATGTGGAAGCGATGAAGAAGGTCACAAGCATACTTATGTGGAAGCGATGAAGAAGGTCACAAGCATACTTAGACTGGGAAAGAAATATTCCTTCTTTGGTTTGCAAGACTTGGATACCAAGAAAATAATGCAAATGTCCTAAGTCTGACATTTCAAAATTTTGCTTAAGACTGGATTTCACATGGGTTATAAGTTTAGGGTCACTACGAGTAAGGATAAGATCAACATAAAGAACAAGTATGATTAGATGGTTTCCTACTTTCTTGGTATAGACATTGGGATTAGAATGGCATCTAGATAAACCAGTGTCAAGGGGAAAGCTATCCATTTTGGCATACCAAGCTCTAGGAGCTTGCTTAAGGCCATATAAGGATTTCTTAAGGAGACAAACAAGGCTAGAGTTATTCTGAACATATCCAGGAGGTTGTTCCATGTAAATTTCTTCATATAAATCACCATGTAAAAAGGAAGACTTGACATCCATTTGATGGACTTCCCAGTTATGTAATGCTGCAAGGGAAAGAACAAGGCGGATGGAGTTCATTTTTGCTACAGGGGCAAAGGTTTCATTGTAGTCAATCCCTTCAATTTGGGAAAAACCTTTGGAAACTAACCTTTCCTTAAGTCTTTCAACACTTCCATCTGATGCATACTTATTTCTGTAGATCCATTTACATCTGACAAGTTTTCTTCCTTTTGGAAGAGGAACAAGATCCCAAGTATCGTTCGCCATTAATGAACGATATTATTCATCCATAGATGCATCTCAATCTGGATTTCCTAAAGCTTTTGCAAATGTTTCTGGATCACGATTCTCGGAAGCTTGAGCCAAAAGAGAAGAGGCTCGCTGAAACTGAGAACATGTTCGATGTTGATCTCTAGGATCACCAGCAAGATCACCAGCTGCTTCACATGTTGAACGGACCCATCAAGGAAGTATTGGTGCTAGTGCAATTGGAGGAACATGAGTAGGCAGAGGTGGATATTCATCCTCACTGTCATCATCAGAAACTGGAGTTGGAAACCTGTCAAGGAAGTTGGAAGAAGAAGAAGAAGGCACAATCGCTGAATTAGGCTCGCAAGCCAAAGATGGCACACCCGCCAAGTTAGGCTCGCAGGCCAAGAGATTTTCATCAAATTTAACATCTCTTCTAATGATTATATCATGAGAATGTGGCTGAAGGAGTCTATAACCTTTTACATCTTCAAAATATCCAACAAATATGCACTTTTCACTTTTAGGCTGCAATGCTTTCCATTTTTCATCCAGAATGTGAGCCCATGCTTCACAACCAAACACACGAAAGTGACTTACATCTGGTTTAATATTACTCCATGCTTCTTCCAGTGTTATACCCTGTAAAACTTTAGTGGGTGTGCAATTAACTATGTAATTTGCACAATTTATGGCCTCAGCCCAATATTGAAGACTTAGTCCCTTAGATTGGATCATACAATTAGCCATTTCTTTTAAAGTACGGTTCTTCCATTCAGCTACATTATTTTGTTTTGGTGTATATGGAACAATGTACTATTGTTGGATTCCTTGTTCAATGCAAAAAGTAGAACTTGTTGTTAACATATTCTCCTCCCTTGTCAGATCTTAACTTAATAATTTGATGACCATATTGTTTTTCAACAAGGGCCTTGTAGGCCAAGAACATGTTAAATACTTCACTCTTAAGTTTTAGGAAGTAAACCCAAGTGCATTTGGAGTAGTCATCAATGAAAGTAAAGAAATATTTGAAACCAGAAAAGGAAGCAGATGCAAGAGGGCCACACAAGTCACTATGCACAAGCTCCAAGGGAACCGAGGCGTTCCAAGAGGCACATTTGTCAAAACTATCCTGATGATGTTTTTCAAGTACACAACCATAACAAACACCATCCTTGCAAGATACCAGCAGAAGACTAGTCACCATATTGTCTTTACATAGTTGTTGCAATGAGCGATAATTTAAGTGACCAAATCGCTCATGCCGAAGTTTGCTCAAGTTATCACTATGAACAACAAAAACTGAAAGAAAAGGTGATGACCCAAAGTTGTTAAATTTGTACAACCTGGTAATATCGTCAATAGTTCTAGTAGCAAGGACATTTTGAGGATTTTTAAAATCCTTGATTACAACTTGGTGAGGTGTAAACGTCACAGTTTTACCTTCACCGGAATGAGTAATTTGATAGACTGATAACAAATTGCAGGAAATGTTTGGAACACATAGTACATCACTGAAATGACCATTTTCTACTGGAACTATTCCAGATCCTACAACACTTAGAGATCTATTATCACCAACAAATATTTGTTTGGTGTTACATTCATGCATAGTAGAAAACATGGCTTTATCCTTAGCCATATGATAAGATGCTCCAGAATCAATGAGCCATTCAATTGAAGTAGAAGAAGAAGATGCAGTATAAGAGTAACCAGAAGCACAAAGTGCATGTCCATGAGAGTTAGATTCTGAAGACAAATCTAGGATGATGTGGTGCTTCTTCATTACTACTTCCAAGTCTGCCATCTTCTTAAAACACTTAGATTCATCATGATTATCTTTCCCACAAAAATTGCAATGACGCTCAGTCTTCTTTCCTTTTTGCTTGGATCCTTTGTCATTTTTTAAAGAAGGAGATGACTGAGAGGGTTTAGGACCCTTGTTGTTTGGCTTATTATTGCGAAAATTCTATTTCTTGAGAGGCTTGGACTTTTCTTTTTGTTGGGACAATAAGGCTTTCCCAGATGTATCTGCATTGTTAATTATTCCAAGATGAATGAGCTTATCTTGCTCTCTAATTAAGGAATCACAAAAGGATTCGAGACTAGGCTCTTGATAGCTAGCTGCAGTCAAGGATTCTTTCATGGAGTAGAATGTAGATATAAAAATAGAATATGCAGGTCCAAGTTTGGAAAGAATATGATAAATACATTATTTGTCTTCTTCCTTAATCTTGCATTCTGCACATAATAGTCTAAGAGTTTTATACTTAAATAAATAGTCTTGAATGCATGAAAAATCATTTGGATCCAAGGAAATCAACTCATTCTCAAGTTGATCACCTCGAATTTCATTGTGTTTATTAAACACAGATTCCAACTTTTCCCAAGCTTTATCAGGTTCATCAATTTCAGATATGTGGAAACGCAAATCAATAGAGATTGACATCCCAATCAATCCACACGCTTCATCACATCTATTTTCCCATTTAATTTTCTTATCATCATCAGTGGGTTCTGTTTCTTTCCCTGAGGTTATCCTGAAAAGTCCCCTACTTCGTAGAACATCTTCCATACGATGTTTCCATGAGAAATAGTTAGAACTTGTAAGTATAATATCACAAGGGGCAGCCATACTATAAAATAATGGCTGAAAGAACAAAAACTAACTATCTGGATGCAAAGAGCTCAAAAAAATATGCGGTTTAAAAAAAAACAACACTGAAAACTGATTCTGGATGATGAAGTTATGCTTGATAAAAGAAAATGTTGAAGATGTCCCCAATAGTGACGTGGCAGATATTAACTTGACCAACAAACAAAAATAAGCCCCCTCTTCCCAAGATCAACATTTGACAATCACTTTTATAATAAAGTTGCTTTGAAGTGAATCACTTTTGTAGAATAAGTGATGTTCACTTTTACAATAATATGACTTTTAAATAGTATAGCAATAAATTAAAGACTTAAGTGACTCACTTTTTATTTTATTTTATTTATGTGAGATGCACTTTTACAATAAAATAACTTGAAAATAGAAATTCCATGCACTAAAAAGTAGCTTGATAAGCCTTGAACTCAAGACTTATCAAGGAGCATAGCAACTTTGGACCAAGTGAGCTAAGTTTAAAAGGTACGTAAAAGTATGGAAAGAGGAAGGGGGATTTTTTCTTTTTTTTTACTCTTCTCTCTCGTTCTCCATGCTTTCCTTTTTCTCCTTCAGATTTGTCGAAATGGGTGTTTCTGGAGAAAACGGAAATGGTTTTCGGTGAAAGAAAAACTATTTCCCAATGAAAGTGGCACTCTGGATGCAATGGAAAAACTCCCACAAGAGAAAAATGCATAGAAAATCTAGAACCAGAAACCCTTTCAAAGTTTCGGCAACACCGGTTCCAGATCTTGATCAAAACCAAAAGTGGCTCTTCATAAAAGCTCTGATACCATGTTAGGTTACACAGGGTACTCCCAAAGGACCGAACACCAAGATCAACCACTTTACACAAATGAATCATAGATCAATACACCAATGTTTGTCATGTGGTTAAAACCCTTGAGAGGGAAATAGTCCATGGCCCTAGCCAAATAGCTACTTGGAGCAATTTATTATGCAAAAGAAAGAAAGTTACATGAGATTTTCATAATCAATCAACTAGCCAAGGACCCTCTATGCTCTTTAAATAGAGATCATAGACCAATTGAGTGTTAAGCCACGGATCAATGGTAGGTCTGATCTAAGAGAAGTTGAACCGTTGGATCACTCTATGTATAGAACATATCGTGACCGTCGAATTAGAATATTTACAAATGCATACTAATGCATACTAAAAAAACACACTTTTACCTAACGGATATATTACACAAGTTGATCTTAACTAACTCCTAAGTGTGTAAATATATTGACATGATCCTCTTTACTTGCTTGAAGTGCTCCCACCAAATGGATGCCCTTCCATTCAGATTGAATATGGAAACCCTTTCCTTCATGTTTCCCGAATAATCCTGAACTTCGAAGTACTTCTTTATCCCAAGAAGCCAAGCTTCAACCTCTTGTCTAGTCTTTACTTCACCGTCAAATGTAGGAGGTTTATCCTCCTTAAATTCATACCAAGAGTGATCCCTATGGTGCCTCTTTCTCTTTCCCTTGCGAGAAGAAGATCTTGAGTCCCCACTAGATTCTTCTGAGTAAGATGCTCTACTAGAAGTCCTTCTTCTTCTTCTGGTACTGCTCTTACTGCCTTCTGGTTTTACTGTACCCTGTCCCAAGTCTATCTTTCTTTGCAAGTCTGTCAAACTCTGCAACATAGCAGCATTCAACTGATGCTACTCTTCCTGGGATTTAATCAAGCTTCTCATGGTGGCTACAATATCTAGCAATGCCTCTTGGAATCTCCTTCCATTAGACTCTATGTCATCATTTCCAACTCGGACAAATTCTCCCATGGCATCTTGCGCATGCTTATAGGAGTCCCGAGCATCATATCCATTATGGGTTCTCATGGTTGAACCACAACGTGACCACAACCTACCTTACCGAATCACACTACCTAGAATACTACCCTTGAAGGTGACTATGATTCTGCAAAATGTGTTAGTAACACAATTGTTAGTTGCATATCATTTATACAAATCAAAATTACTTACCTTCTCTTGGAAAAACCATATAATGACAACTTTTTCCAAAACATAGAATTTTTTTTCTACCAAGAACAACGGTCTCAGGGGGACGACGGGGGCCAAGGGGGATTTCCCCCTTGTTGCTTCCCAAAAAAATTCCTGAAAACCTCCTTGTCTACTGAAAAACTCACTGAAAAATCCCATTGGAAAAAAAATAATATTTTTTCATCTGATCGAATCCCTTCTCAACAAGCCATCTGATGTATCGGGTCACTTGTTGACGACTCTTTCGACACCTTGGTGGATCGATCTTCATTTGTCATCCGATGCACATCGGGTCAATCTTCCTCTATCTTTCGATGCCATATTGGATCAATATTCCTCTATCATTCGATGCCATATCGGGTTGATCTTCCTCCATCATTCGACACCATATCGGGTCGATCTTCCTCTATCATCTGATACCATATCGGGTCGATCTTCCTCTGTCATCTAATACCATATCGGGTCGATCTTCCTCTACATCCGATACCATATCGAGTCGATCTTCCTCTGTCATTCGATACCATATCGGGTCGATCTTCCTCTATCTTCCAAGATTTCCTATACTTAGAAAATTTTTTGAAATTTTGAATTTTTCTTCTTATCTTCCTCTTTCTACCACCGTGTTGGCTCCCTTCCGGCGAGCCTTTCCGACACCTT
Organism: Pseudotsuga menziesii; assembly: GCA_001517045.1. Taxonomy (NCBI): domain Eukaryota; kingdom Viridiplantae; phylum Streptophyta; class Pinopsida; order Pinales; family Pinaceae; genus Pseudotsuga; species Pseudotsuga menziesii. The sequence continues at coordinate 153,224 of LPNX010265210.1, forward strand.
GGCTCCGCCTAGATGAGACCTTCAGCTCAACTAGCCAAGACCTTTGGCTCCTCCCAGCTGAGACCTTTGGCTTCACCTAGCTGATACCATCAGCTCCTCCCAACCAAGACCTTTGGCTCAACCCAGCCGAGACCTTCGGCTCCACCTAGCCGAGATCTCCGGCTCCTTCAGCTCCTCCTAGCGAAGACCATTGGAAAAATTTCAAACTTAGACAATTTTCAAAATGTCTCCCTGCTGGGTTTATTTATCGAATGGACTCAGCTCATGTCATTTGATGTATCGGCTGGACTTCCACCTAAGTCATCCGACTTATCGGATGGACTTCATCCTAAGTCATCCAACATTTTCCATACTTAGAATTTCTTTTTGAAATTTTCCTGTCTTTCACATTTTTCCTCGGATGAACAGAGGGTAACCTGCCTCTGTCACTGCTTCTTCATGGCCCATTAAGGCCCATGCTGCAAGGTGTGCTCTAATACCACACTGTAACGTCCCCGACCCTCCGACCGATGAAGAGGATGCTATCGATTTCTACTATCTACCCGGGAAACTAGCCCCATGAACATACAATGATAAAAATTGAAATGCATTGAAGTAAAACATGCATAGATGCATAATTATTCATCATACAGTGGAAGCAACTACATTCCATTCAAGCATTTAGCATGTTCATCATTTTCATTAAACAAAAAATACAATTGTAGATATGAAATAGACAAGAATACTTATATTATGAGGAGGCTCATCCTGTAATTAGCTATGTCGCTGCAACGTTCCACCCAACTATAGGCCAGTTTACTCCTTAATATTTCAGCAACACTGCCTCCCCCGAGCTGGGAATGATTCCCCAAGGAATAATGAAACTAATTAGGATCACACATAGCCAAAGATATGTCAAGACTCAGTCAAGCAAACACCGTTGGTTTTATCAGACCAAGAGTACACAAAAACACATAACCAAGCCAACAATTTGGGTTTATCAGGTTATCAAGAAATGGAAGCACTGTCTTCTAAGTTAGTGAGATCATTGAAGAGCTAAGGATTCCTTCACCAGAACTAGCTTGACTCCTAAGACATCCACACACACCCAACACAAGGAATCATTTCCTTCTCTGTTGCACAGTCCCTTAGGACATGAATTCCCTTCCAGTGCTATTCAAGGGGTGTAGAGAAGAGAACCAAACCTCTAGCTTTGTTTATGAGGATCCTGTAAACAATAGGTTTGTCAAGCAGAATCCTTTCCACTCCTACACAGTCCAAATACCAATCCACTACGCACACACAGCAAAACAACCAGCCCCAGGATTGAAAGGAAAACACCACAGACCAAAATCGAAATGACAAGCATGGTTAATGCACAGCCTAGACTGGGAAATTGACTCCCAAGTTGTTTATGTCCCTATCATGGCCAAAATGACCCAACACAACCTACAACAACCCAAATCATGGGGGAAATACAACCACTAATCCTATGCCTGCTTAGAGGAGAGCCACGACCCAATTGGGAAGGGATGCAGACACAAACAGACTCTCGGTGTGAAGGGAAATCACCCATAGTAAAAATCATGGAAGGAAGAACACGACTGCTCGCTTGAGGTGAGGAAGACTAAACGAGCACCTACGTGAGGAAAAACTCCAAACAAGAAAATCATGAAGGTAAGGCCGCTCTTCCTATTCTCCGCATGAGTGCCAAAATTCCAAAACCTGAGCGTGAGGAGAGAAAAACCATCAGTCTCTACATGGGAATGGTCAAAATGGAAGAATGGGGTCTCTTCTTCTCCTTCCCACATGAAGAGGAACATATCCCTGGTGGAGTGTGCATGTGGGAAAGGACTGACAGTCTTACCACACACCACTACCCATGCAAAACGTTTTCCTAGGCCACAACTTCCCGCAACTAACTCTAGGGAATTTAATTTGTTATTTGACTGATTGATGGGTTCTCCTATTGACATCTCTATTTTCCCTATTGGCCCCAAAGGTTAAATAATTCCCCCTCCTTATCCTTAGGAAAATCATGCCCTTTTCATTATGGTTGCATTAACATAGCTAGTTGTGGGTTTTTAAATTAAAATGCATATTTACATGATGCAAAAATTATAATGTGCCGGCTAGCATAAATATACCATCAGCAATGGTTTTAATCTCCGGAACATAAAACATTGAATCGATGGTAGGGATTTTTCCTTTAGCTCCACACCATGATTAATTACAATATATACATCATATACATTTTTAATGCAAATGGGGTCAAAACCGGGGTGTTACAGATCCCATACATGATTTTCCACAATAAGGTTACTTTTAAAGATGCATTAGGAACAAAATTAGAATACCCGGAAACTCGGCTTCAATTTTACTTCCTGAACATTTATGCCCCTTTTTATGACATAAGCACCTTTTGGGAAACCTGAAATGAAAGTGGGGCTTTGTATCATGATAACCCGATTTTGGCAGGAGATCTAAACCTAACATTGACAGTGGGAGAAGTATGGGGAAAAATCATGGTTAGATGCTTTAGCAATCTACTTTAGCTCTTTATTTGATAGAAGAAGCTAATAGAACTCCAACTAATCCGGATTGAACCTACTTGGAGAAATAACAGAGGGGGAGATCAATCAATTTCCAAATGCTTGGATAGATTCTTACTCTCAAAAGGTTTGATTCAAGATGAGCTGGTGTTTAAGTATGAGGTAGAAACTGGTGGTTTATCATATCATAGACCAATCACTCTTTCAATTACAAGGCCAAAAGAAAAACCCCCTACACCTTTTAAGTTCAATCTTAATTGGTTAGACTATGAGGAGTATTGGGAGTTGGTAAAGAAGAGATGGAATCCAATCGAGGTAGAATCATCAGAAGGGTGCATGTTTCAGATGATGGAGAACTTATCAACAATAAAAAAAACTCTCAAAATAATGGGGAAGTAATCAAAGAAGCTTAGAACAAAAGGAGCTGAAGGAAGTTGAGCAAAAAATTCAGAATCTGCATGGTTCCAACAACATAGGGGTATTCTCTGCAGTAGAGCTAGATCAGTTAAGAATGGAAGAAAAAAAACATAGTTTTCTTAGCCCGGGAGGAAAAAATCAGTAGAATAAAGAGTAGAGCCGTGTGGTTGGAAGTTTGGGACAATAATACAAAATACTTCCATAGGTTTGCCTCACACAAGAGAAACATCAATACCATCTTGGAGATTAAGGATGAGACAGGAGGGGTAGTTGAGTTGTTCAAAGAGAAGACAAAAGCTGCAATAGATCATTTCCAGAAAATATTCACAGCTCCACCAGGATTCCCCATCAGTGAAATCCTAGAGGTGTTAAACCTTTTCCCTAGGTTGATCATAGAAGAGATGAAACAAGCTCTAATGGAGGAATTGTTGGAGGAAGAGCTCAACAAAATCATATCATCTTTTCAGAAAGGGAAGAGCCTGGGGCCAGATGGTTTTACCCTGAAATTTTTCTTGGTATTTTATGATTTGTTAAAATATGATCTATTGAAGGTGGTAAGGGAATCACATAGGAGAGGGAAAGTATTAGGGGCCATGAATGCCACTTTCATTAGCCTAATATCGAAAAAACAAAAAAGGGGAAACCTTAGAGGATTTCAGACCTATTTCCTGTTGCAACATGGTGTACAAAATCATTGCTAAGATCATTGCTCAGAGAATCAAGCTACTCATGAGTCAGTTTATAACAGAGGAACAATTTGGATTTTTGTTCAATAAGTAGATCCATGATGCAGTATCACTAGCTTAGGAATCTTTACACTCAATCAAAAAGGAAAAGCAGTTGACATTCGCACTAAAAATAGACCTATCAAAAGCCTATGATAGGGTAAGTTTGGCATTCATACATTTGATGTTAATCCAGATAGGAATGCCAATAGAGATGGTGGAATGGATATTAGGTTGTATTCAGTCAGCTTCCTTTGTAGTATTTATAAGTCGATCCGACTCCAACTTTTTTCACCCTACAAGGGGTTTGAGACAAGGATTCCCTCTATCTCCTTTCTTGTTTTTGTTGATAGAAGAAGCACTGAGAAGATTATTGCAACCAAATTTTCCAAGGATTAAAATTTTCCAACCAAATTGAGCTAACACATGTATTATTTGTGGATGATGTCCTCATGTTTGGGGATGGAACCTTCAGCAATATTCAGAATCTGATCAAGGTGCTTAAAAAATATCAAGTGGAAATAGGGATGGAGATAAACTTGGAGAAATCAAAATTATCACACAACAATATGAATGAGGATGCCATACCAAAGGAAAAAGATATAATTCTAGTTTCCATATCACTAATGGATGAGGGATTCAAATACCTAGGGTTTCATCTAAAACCAAATTCCTACACTTCACAAGACTAGATGTGGCTCTACGAAAAAATTGAGAGCAAAATAACAATGTGGAAAAATAGGTTTCTATAAAGGGAGGTCGATTATTCATGTTAAAAGTGGTTTTACAAAGAATCCCAGTATACTAGGCTTCAATTTCATATATTCCAAAGGGAATTTTAGCAAAGATCAGGAAAAAAAGTTTTTCATTTTTATGGACAGCGAGCACAAAAAAAGAAGGCATTCCTTTAGTCAAATGGAAGAAGATAGTTATTCCTAAATCTAGAGGTGGTTGGGGAATTAAGAACCCATACCTCTTCTACAAAGTATTGGTAGCTAAATCACTATGGAGGTTGGTGGAAAACCCTGACACTTTGTGGGGAAGAACTATGAGAGAAAAATACTGTCCAAACACATACATAGAAGAATGGTTTCGACAATCAACAAAAACACACAAAGGAGGATCACTGTGTTGGAAGGCCTTTGTGGTAGCATTTCCACTTGTAGGAAATTGGGTTTCCTGGCAAGTAGCTGATGTAAGAACAATTATAATAGGCCAAGACCCTTGGGTAGGCTCAGGAGAAAAATTCAGGTTATGAGACACACTCATAACGCATCTAAAGGAGAGATAAATAATAGTTTTAATAGATGCAAGCTCTTATACAGAACTCAACCAGAGCAACACAGTGTGGAAGACAATGCAAGACCTGGAGCTACATGAAACTGAAGCATCTTTATGGAACTTATACATTAAGCAACTCAGGGTAAATTTTATTTATTTAGGAGACGAACAAGGCAAAATAAGTTGGACTTGGAATACCAAAGATGGGAAGTTATCTGCAAAGTTGGGTTACGAGGCATATTTCTGGCTAGAACAACTATCGACAAAATGCTGATGGTGGTCAAGAATTTGGAAAAATAATGCCCCTCTAAAAGCAATTATAACACTCTGGATGGATTTAAACAATAAATTGTTGACCTAGGAAATGCTTCTCAAGCGTGGATTCAATGGGCCCAGTTATTGTGTTCTGTGCAGAGATGAGAGTGAATCAAATTATCATCTTTTTTTCCATTGCACATATGCAGTATATGTGTGGAAACAAGTTATCAACAAGCTGGACCCTTCCACAAGCACAGAAGATGAGGAATCTCTAGAGCATAGAGTGAAAAAATGGTGGAACAATGAAAGGGTATGTCAATATGAAGCATTTCCATCTCTCTTTGTTTTCACCATATGGGAAACAAGAAATAGAGAAATATTAAAAAACACATGGACTTCTTCAGAAATAAAAGTTGACATGCTTTTCTAGAAGGTAATGGAACATCAAATAGTACCAAAACAAAAACCAAGAAGAGTGCTCAACTTGTCGAACATAGACAAAAACACTCCTTGGGGTTTTCTTGATGGAGCAAGCCAAGGGGAACCTCCCCTAGGAGGAGCTGGACGTAGTCTATTCCTGAATGAAGCTACAAGGACATATATTACTTTTTCACTAGGACATGGCACAAACAACAAGGAAAAATTATCAGCTTTATGGCTAGTTCTACGAATAGCATCTAAAAATCATGCTCCAAATATTCAGATGTTTGGAGACTCTAAAATGACAATAGACTGGGAAAATGGTTAGTTGCAGATAAATGCGCCACATATTCAACATTTTTTGAGAGCAATTAGAGATCAAATGGCAAATTTTGAGTCAATTTATTTTTAGTACATTTATAGAGAACTAAATGTTGAAGCCGGTGAGTTGTCCAAATTGGCGTTAGTGCTCCCTCCAGGGTTAATGGAGGTAAAGAAATTTGCAAATAATCTATTGGTGAATCAATATGTAAGGATTTGAGCTAACAGAACTCACGGGATGAGAAAAAACAAGCTATATGTAGGTCTCAAAAGGGAAAATCATGAGCCATCTTAGCGAACTTTATGTATGCTTTTTTGGTGATCCTTATGTATGCTTTTTTAGCGATCCTTATGTATTCCTTTCTTGGTGATACTCATGTATGATTTTATGGTGATATTTATGTATTCCTTGAAAGGGAAGTTCATGTTTATTCAGTGAGAATAAAGTGATTTTTTCCCTTGGACAAAAAAATATACCACATAGAACATTTAAGGTATGATCAAAATTTTCTTTAGGTGATATTTATTACTTGGATTCAATGATCCAGATTTATGCGTGCCAATGATACGGATTTATGCATGAAAAAAATGAAAGAACATATACATAATTGTAATAACAGACATTTTGAAAATATAACAAAGATACAGTAAACACATATTCTATTAAATAGCGGAAATAGAACAAACTGTAATACAATTGCTAGAATGGTGGTAGCTATCTCTGAGAAGAGATGTGGCTGCTATGCTCATTCGTGCCAAGATGAATACAAAATGAGGCAAAAGGGCCCTATTTATAATAAGAATTAGGTGAGAACCCCAAAAGTCCAAAACGTAACCCTAGAAGATGAACCGTCATAAAGTTTGCGGCCCCAAGGTGGTAAGTTGAACAGTCANCATCTCCGATTTGGGCATTCGATAGCTCGTTGGAAAGGTTTGTCTAAGATTTACAACTTTTGGTCAAAAAAATGCACATTAACAGCAACAAGTTGGCCCCAAATCTCCAAAAAACGTTGTTTAAGGCCTCAAAATGGCCCCGGAAGTTTAGGACTCAAAAACTGCAGAAAAATAACTAGGAAACTGCCACAATGGACAATTGTTTTGAGCCAGTGGAATAGGTGGGTTGCCACCGATCTCCATCTGGATCATTCAGTGTGTTAATAGTGCTCATATATGCAGTTGTGGACGATCTTATGGATTCATGGTCTACAATATTATATATTGAAATAACATTGTGTGTATGTTATTCTGTCTGCAAGTTTTAAATCTTGAAGGAACTTGTTGTATTATATTCACATTTTTTTATTTCAAAACTTGAAGGATTCATGGTACCTAATTCATGGTCTATGATATTAGATCATGTAATACCATTGTTGGCATGATAAAATCTTTCTTGCGTTGAACGGATCTGTAGTTATCGATCGTAAGCTGCCATTTTCCAAATTTTATTGCTTTGATTTTATTCAAGTCATCTTCCTGCATTTGAATAGATAAATCAATATATATAAATCGCGACCTCTGCCAAAGAAAATATTTCCCTCGATTGATTTCACTATCAATTTCTTTCACTACGATTTCATATCTGGAATGTTGACATGTGTATTTGTCTACAATTGAAACTATTTGCATGCGATTAGTTTCAATATCAATTCTTTCACTACGATTTCATATTTGGAATGTTGACATGTGTAGTTTCTCGTGATTGATTTCAATATCAATTCTTTCACTACAATTTCAGATCTAGAATGTTGACATTGTATTTTCCTGTGATTGATTTTAATATCCATTCTTTCACTACGATTTTAGATCTGGAATTTTGACATGTGTATTTTCTTGCGATTGGTTTTAATATCAATTCTTTCACTATGATTTCATATCTGGAATGTTGACATGTGTATTTGTGTGTGATTGTTTTAAAGATCAATTCTTTCACTAGGATTTCAGATATGGAATGTTGACACATGTATTTTCCTGCAATTGATTTTAATATCAATTATTTCACTACGATTTTAGATCTGGAATGTTGACATGTGTATTTTCCTACAATTGATTTTAATATCAATTATTTCACTGTGATTACAGATCTGGAATGTCGACATTGTTTTCTTACGATTTACAAGTAGATATGTATGTATTTTAAACCTATGCATTTTTATTGTGAAGTCAGATATGTAAGATCAAAAGGGAATTCCTATCCTATGATAATGGGTAAACCATGTTGTTTCCTACATGCAAATTATGAATGGATCTGTAGATTTATGTATCTTGATCCCTGGGTAAACAAATAATTGGAAGCATTTGACTCTTAAACATATCCATATTCATATATAAATTGTGACCCCTATGATAATGGGAAACAACAACCTTTTCCCATGTTTGATTTATGAATACATCTGAATTTATGTATGTATATCATGAATTATGCATTAATGTGTAAATAAGTCTATGCCAACGTTCTAAACTATAAATTGATTTGCATTGTGTGGACCGTTACAATCTCCAAGAGCAGAGATGGGTTAGTGGTTTGTATGCGGGGTATTTTCCTTTAAAGGGCTTAATCCTTCACTACTTGATGATTACCTAATGTATGAAAGTTTTTAGTATTCTCTGGTTGAAATAATGAATTATAGCTTATTTATATCAATCTTTGATCATATCTATTACTTATTGAGAATAAGAACCATCCCCATTGCATATGCGAGTTCCATGCTTTTTATGATCCCCTTCTTGATGTTAACATATATTTGGGGGGGTTCTACTTACTTTTCTTACCTTAGTGGATTTGTCGCCCAGCTCGGGGGTGGCTCTAGGTCGACCCACATATGTGAAATGGAGCCAATGGTTGGGAGGAAAGTCGAAGTTGAGATTTTAGTCGCTTAAGCCTTTCAGAGTGGAATAATGATCCATAATGGTTAAATTTTTATTATGAATGTATTTAATCCTGTTGCAAGCTTGTTAGCTATCTTATTCTATTAAAAGTATTAATTGATTTATTCGATTGTATAAATTAAACATGATTTTCAAGTTTTGGCTGTAGAGAATGCATTCCAATAGTGTAAAGGAATTATAAGACAACATGGTGAATCATTATACATATATACATATTTAGTTAGGTTCCCTTTATTATAAGAAGTATTGAAGATAACTAATATTTTGGTTCCACAGCGGACTACTCAGTATACCAGAACCCCGGCTCCTACTAGTGCGCTTAGGAGTGATCATTACACTCTCAGGTGGCTATCATATTGTTCTTCTTGAGTATGTGTAAAATAATAAGTGTTAGGAGATACTTATTGGACTAAGATGTTGAGAATGTAGTTGTCATTTATGTCAAATGTGTTCACGAATGACAAAGGAATAACCAATAGATATGGTAGCAAGATGAGTTCAGCTATGACAAAAGGAAAAGGTTGAGTGTATGAGTGAAGAGAGACTATGGAGTGGAGAGTGCAGAGACTGTGTGTGAAAAAATTGTGCCTCTGGTTAAGTTGAATGAAGAACATAGTTTACTTTGCAAGTATTTGATTCTCTCTATGTATATGTGTGTATTTCGAAATATGATATAAGTATAGAAGATCGAAATTGTATGTGCGTAGAGAATTGCAGAAAGGAACTGATCATTCCACTGATCAATTCAATCATAGAGTTAAAGATATGCATCTTGGATAGATCAATGGTTGAAAATGGATTTCAAAGTTAGAAGATGTGCCCGAGATAATCCTAAACCAATCTCCATATGACTGAGGATTGTACAGTGGAGATTAAAGGTAGAATAAGATCAATGGATGAAGAATATTTCGTTGATAAAAGAGAGAGGAGAATAAAAGGTGAGTCGAGTTGTGAAATCAGAACTAATCGCTGGAAATCAGATTGATATCAAATGGCTGAGCTCGATCATTAAAATAGATCAACGATGCACTATGATTCTGCTGGGTGGAATTGTGCGGTTTGGAAAAGTTTTGATGTGCGCAGATTTTTTATGAAATCTACTTCATCCTATTTGAATTCCATCGTTGATCTAGTGGGGACATGGATCTGATAGTGCTGAAGGATTCCGCTAATTCAACTGGTAAGGTGGTTAACAATAGAGGTAGGATGCAAAATTTTAATGTAATATGCTCTATATTATTTGGAGTCCATCGTCGATTGGGGTAGATCAAGATCTAACGATCTTAAACAATTACAATGATTCAAATAGAATAGGAATTAATAGCATATGCTCAACGCAGAATTCAACGGTTAGGATTGAATCCAAAAGGAAATCCACGGTGGGGAATGATTTTCGCACAAAGAAAAGGGAAGATCCACAAATCTGCATTTGATCTTAGATCAATGGTTAGGATTTCATACATGAGGAAATCTATGGTGGTGAGTGACTTCTACACAAATAAAAGTGAGGATTCGCAATCCACATTAGATTGTAGATCGACGGACAGAAGTGAACCCACAAAGAAATGAACGGTTCTTAAGAAAAGTGAAAGGTGGAAAGCGAAAGACAAGAAATCAAGGTCTAGAATAATATGGGTTTCCGCAACCCGAAGTCTAGAAGGTGGAAAGTGGAAGGAAAAAATCAAAACACAGAGAATCGTGAAAATACTGTGGGAAATGTCATAGTTCCACATTCTTCATCTCGCGATATGGAAGATCGAAAACCAGAAAGACATTCGTAAAAGATCAACATTTTCCCAAAATTCAAAAAAAATTCGGGACCCTCCTTTTGCATAGATGGTTTGATTTTCTTCATTGATTTGATTTAATGACTTTTCAGAAAGACTGTTTCTAATGCCTGAAATGATCCATTTTTGTTTTTTCCTCTAAGTGCGTTTTCAAGTATTTGAATCGGAAGATTCCTTGCTTGCGCTCCTGCCGGTGCGGAAAAATAATAAGCTTCAGCCTCGATATTTGTCTCCGACGCATTTGTCTCTATCGGCTAACTTTTGGTTTTCACATCGGAACATTTTATTACTACTTTCTTCGCAGTTGCAGACGGAAAACTAAGAAGCCCCCGATTATTGTATTGACCTTTCTAGCTCCGCTTTGTTGTTTCATCGATCCTTGGGTTTTGGGTTTCCATCGTTGCGGCCGCAGAAAGAACTACCTTTCCAATCTTTTAGTTGTTTTCTCTTCCGATTCAGACCTTGCATGGTGGGGCATGATGTCCTTTATGTTCCTGCCATTGCAGCTCCTTATACCGCTATCGCCCTGATGTTTAGTCTTGCGAAGCCTTGATGCGCTATTGGTTTCTCCCGGTTAGCTCTGTGAATAGCTTAGTTGTTTTACCACCCAACGTTGCGGAAAGAAATGTCCTTGTGACATCCGATCCATTTGTCTCCGCTGTTCGATTTTTTATTTTTTTGCCCGCCGCTTATGGTTGACTATATATATACATGGGGTCGGGCATGTGGATTATTCTATGACTATTTCCATCTGTCGCTCACTGTCGTTTTTGTGTGCTGTCATTCTGCTCGAGCTCGGTCGGACCCCCGCTGTCGGTGTACCCTTGTTCCAGGTGGCTCAACTGTGGAAGCTTAATAGTTTTCTCCCGCCATATGCACCGAGGTGCCAGGTAGGCTTTTGTATGCTTTATCCCGTTCCGTTTGGCTGAGCGTTTCTTGATTTTGCTCCACGATTAGGTTTTACGGTTGTTTTCCCTTGACCTCGTCGTTTACTTGCATATATAATGGGGGGCTTGTAGCGTAACTATTAGTTGTGAGTCTTGTTGCCCATAGGGTGTTTTACTCTGCAGCTGTATGTTTTCGACCCTACGCTTAGTGGTTGGGGAGATTGGTGAAGACGGTCGTTACGCTGTCTGCGCCAATCTGCCCTGTTTGATGATAGGTCACTGGGGGATGAGTTTTTCATGGCCTTTCTATGGTGCTTGGACTAGTTTCCCCCTCTTACATTTCCCGTGTCCTTTAAACCACAGCCGCATTTCACCGCGCTGTTTCAAGAGACCTGATTTGTGGTCAGGTTTTGAACCCAAGCTAGTTGGGGGTTGTATAGCACCGCATAGCGTTATATATTGACCATAAGTTGCATGGGTAGTATTTTTGTTGAGGCACACTGTAGAAAAATTAAATAAGTTCCCCTGTTATTACACGCAGCGTGATGATCATGGCGTCCATAGAGAGCCCAAGGTTTCTTCACTTTGATGTAGATTTTGTTTCCTCGCTCGAGATTTGTTGATAGAACTGTTTTGGTATTAGACAACGGTGTTAGCTTGCACATATTTACTTCATTTAACTGAATTTTGTCATGTTAAACATAGATAAAGAGAAACACTTCACATTGTGGTCTCAATGTTTGCAACTTAGCCGAAAATGGCCTAACGATTATAATTTCATAAATGACAGGAAGATTCCGAACTCAAAATGTCGAAGCGACAAAAGAAGAAGGCCCCTGTGGTCGAAGAGGAGCCCGACATGGAAGTTATCACCAAAACTGAATACATCTATGAGGACACCAAGTGCATATCTGGTGTAGAGCCTGCGTACTAGTGGGGAGAGATATACAGGTTGATCATGCCCCGAGAGGTGCCTGATATGGGCTTGGAGGAAGAAGGCATATATGCCAATATAGAGAGATCTTCATTGATGAAGATTGCCACAAGACCAGAGCTCTTCCCATGCTCTAAAGTGATTGGTTGGATTTTTCCCTGGGCAGATGTAACCACTATGATCCTGGAGAATGTTGACAAACAAGGCTATGCTGCCTATAGCCCAGGATATGTGGCCCTAGCGTACCACCTACTAGAAGCACAAGTATTTTTGTCTGATGATTGGCTGAGAAACATTAGAATGGACCTTCTTGATACCCTTAAAAGAATGTTGTTGTCTAGAAGACATTTCAGAACCAGGCCAATAGGAGAATATGACACAGTGAGCTTAAGGGCCCCGTATAGGTTCATCGCCTTAATGCTTAACATGATTTTTGGGAGAGCTCATGGCAGGAGCTTCAAATTGGAGTGGATTCCAATTATTTTTTATGTTGCAACTTAGGGGACCATTTTCAACTGGGCCAACATAGTGCCAAATAGTCTTTTAGCCTGTATGGCCTCTGCCCTAGGAGGAGTGTCCCAAAAGAGCTCAAAATTTTACATGAGTTCCATACTCGTTGATTGTATACTGTGCAATCAACCTTTCCCCGTCCTAAGGTGCATCTGTGACAGAGAGAGGATGCCTGTTTACTCTGCATACAAGCCGCTGTGGACTCATAAGTACCACAGTCACTACCGGGAGGTCTGTGAACACTTCATCATGCCCTTGTATACTCTCATTTTTCTGAAGGAATGCGACTGCATGTTAGAAGAGACATTGCAGGTCATTGAAGAATATGCAGATTACTACTTGACTGAGGATGGCCTCTACTTCAGAATGTTTGGAGGCTCCAGAGCACCCTCCCTACAACCCAAATATGCCTCAGACTACATCATTCATAAAGAGGCGGTTAGGAAAGTATTCTTGGATGGCATAGGAAGATTTTTTGTTTGAACATAAAAAGGCTGCCTATCCCCCTTTGCCTTTCAAGTTAGGAAGTTATAAGTTTACCAGAGTGAAGAAAGCAGATGAGTTTGTAGAAGAGTTGGAAAGGTTTAATTTTGGTGAGATGCCCTTCCATAGAAATGACTCCCGCAACAAAGTAGTTGAACACTGCAAAGAGGAAAACATCCATTTCGAATACACCCACCATTGCGATAGAGAAGAATCTGTCTTTCGTAGTGCATTGAACATGACAGCCTTGAGGAGAAGGTTCAAGAAGAAGATAACCACAAAAGGTGGGAAGGGGCAGGATGAACAAGCAAAAGCTAATGAAGAAGCCAGGAAACGAAACGAAGAAGCCCAAAGGTTATCCCAAGAGGCTGAGGGATGGATAAAGGGAGAAGAGGAAGAGAAAAGAAGAGATTCCCAAGAGGAAGCCAAAAAAGCATAAGAAGATGCGAGAAATGAAGAAGAATAAAGGAAAAGAAAGCTTGATGAGGAGCTTAAGAGACAAGAAGCAGAGAGGGTGAAGCTGACCCAGTCAATGACAGAACAGTCACCCTCTGACACAGCTGGAAGTCAGAACCAGGTCATAGAGAACCCCAAGGTTCAGGACCCAGAAGTACCGGCTACCAGCATAGCTGGACAGTCTATGGTCCCCACACTTAAACTGGTCCCTTTTGTACAGAAGTTCGGGGAAGAAATCCCTGATTTTAATACCATCTTCTATGACAAGGAAACCAAGAGGATAGTGAAGAAAAATGAAAAGAAGGTTGCAACGGGAGGTCTGTCCAGGAAGATGATAATGAATACAACCGTTGTATGTGGGACAGATCGAGATCCTAGATTCACCATTAGAGCATGAGCTGTATTGATCCGCACTTCAGAGGACAATGTAGACAAAATCATGACAGATCTGGAGCAATCCAAGAAGCCTTTTGCTCAATTGAAATACACATTAAGAAAGGAGAGAGAAGAAAACAGTAAGCTGAAGAGAAAATATGAGGACATGCAAAAAGAGATGAGGTATTCAAAGGATGAACTGCAGGTTCTCCAAGCAGAAAAGAGGTCTATGGAAACTACACAAGATTGTCTAGAGAGAGTGCAACAAGACTATCAAGAGCTAAGGGTGGAGAAGGAACAGCTGCTGGGAAAAATAGAAGACTTAGAGATGCAAAAGACCACCTTGGAGGTAAGTGAGAAGAAAGCTCAAGAACAAGAGATGAAACTTCAAGAGCAGATTTCTTCTCTAACAACTACTTTAGAGGAAGCAAAAGAGCAGCAGGTTAACCTTAAATTTTTCAAGGGACATGTGCTGGCACGAAAGGCCAATATGCTTCAGCTGCAGACTGCCATAGAAGAGGAGAGATGCAAAGTTTTGCAAGTAGATGGCCGATTAGAGGAAATTCTGGAGACTTCCTCATATTTTGTTGATAGATCTCGGGACGTCCTGGAAGTCCTGACAGCAAGAATGGAAAGGCTAGAAAATAATGAAGAAACTCCTGTAGAGCTGCCCTCGAAATATCGACAGGCCCTGAAGCAGGATTACGACTTATTAGAGTTAGGTATAAAAACAGCAGAGGATTTCAAAAAAACTGTTAGAAAGACAAAAGGAGCATGCACAAAATTCTTCAGAAGGCTCCTGATTACCTATAACCGGTGACAAGTAGAAGCTGAGCAGAGGCTAGATGTTTTCCCAGACCACAACTCATTTGTGGATATTTTACAGAAAAGGTATCAAGAGGAGGAAGCAAAGATACAACACATTAAGGCCCTCAACAACTAGATCTTAAGGAGTGAAGTAGATCATTCCGCCATCAGTGTGCAGCTATTGGAGGACCAGTTGCGGTTGAGTACGGCCAGAATTGAGGCCATCAAGAACCAAGCTGCGAAGTTCGAGATAAACATTCAATTTTTGGAACCTTGTGCATTTGAAGGCATCGCCTCTGAGGCTTTGGGGTGGAAGAAATTTCTGAATACCCAAGTGGGGCCCTCCTCGTGAATGATCATTCACTTTTGTAATATGTAACGATTTTGTAAACATTTGAGGAAAGCAAAATTTTGGGAGGTGAAGAGTTGGGAAGCCCAAGGGTCATTTGTGGGCAGCCCAACAGTATTTTTATTTTTTGTATAAACATAGAAGACTTAGAAGAAGAAGGGGCTTTTTCCCAGTTAGACATGTAAAGAGATATTGTAAGAAGAACTACTTTTTTTTGCAATAAAGAATTATTGTTTGCCTGTCGGAGAAAGTTTGGTGGGAGGTTCAAATGCTATGCTATGGATTGGTGAAAGATGAACTATTTTGATTTTCCAGTTTTGTCCATTAACTGTGAGATCGTTCTAACTCTTAGAGCCTATGTTCTTGTTTGAATGATTTCTGGTTTATTCTGTGAAATTACCACCATGAGTAATGCATGCTGTTCATAAACAATTGGCTATCTGATTGTCTAAATATCTTTAATTGTTCATGTGTTGTAGGAAGGAATATCAGCTATCTGTAATTTCTCTTTATAATGCTTGCACAATAGACATTACTCATAAATAAGTTAGAATTTGGCTCCCTGGGGATAGGTAGATAGATAGTTAGTTTTACTTTATTGCTGCATATGTGATTTAGATGCTTGTGAGTTCTAAGATGAGAGGTAAGAACCTGCACATCACGTTGTGACTACTCCTTGCATCCTTATCACCTTTCTTTGTTAATTAGGCACGTGCATATCATACTTAAGTAAAAAATACAAAATATACAAGGTGGACTGGGCTGCAACCGGTAAAACCTTTTTTTTCGGTACTTGACCTACGGTAGCCGGACCGCAAACTGGATGGATTCCCTACACCAAACAGTCATGGGCTAGTTGGGAACGTTGACTGGGGAGAATCCCTTGCTGTTGTTGCCTGTGAATTTCTAGGCCTCAACAGTTTCTGGCGCTAGAAGGAGGGCCGCCAGTGCATGGCTGGCCATGGAAACCTATTTTCCCAAGATTACCCCACCAGCAGATATTTGAAAGCTTTTGACCCGACCCAAGTATGTAGAACCTGAAAGAACACATAGAAGTAGACTCACAGGCTTTGTTTTTCCCTTGAAGCAAGTAAGCCCAGTTTCACCTTACGTTGCTCTTTTCTCAGACTCCTGTTCTCTCACCTTTGCTCATGGCTAGTGTAAATGTGAATCAGCCCAACCCACAGCCGGCTTGGAGAGCTAGATCACCTTTGAACCTGACACCTCCTTTGCATAACCTACCTCAAGCTTTTGAGAAGCTGCTACCTAAGTTTGATGCCGATGAAAAGATTGATGTAGATGACGACTTGTAAAGTTTCTATTTAGCAGTAGAAGGATTAAGGTTTGGGGAGTACGAATATGTTGTCTATAGATTATTCCCACATACCCTTAAAGGAGCAGTAGCATCCTGGTATTTCGGTTTGCCTGCAAACTCTATTCCTGATTGGGACACCTTCGAAAGGATTTTCAGAAGTAATTACGTATCCCAAAATACACATGCCTCACTAATGAAAGGTCTTGGTTTGTTAAAAAAAGAGAAGGATGAGAAGGTGCATCATTTCACTCAAAGGTTTTCAACATACATAAAGAACTTCTCTGAAACTGACAGGCCCTCAAACAAGGTCCTAATTGAATATTATACCTCAGCCCTAGGACCTGAGCTGGCCATGTTTTCCAAAATGAAAACCAGACCTAAGTTGATAGAAACTTATGAAGAAGCAGAAATGGTAAAGGCTGAAAAGGAAAGTATAGAAGACTATCCTGAGCTACCTAAAGAAAAAACTATCGGGAGAAGAGCCTTATTACTGTCTAAACCTAGAAAGGAGCAATCACATCATTTTGAGGGAATGCTGAAAATGATTCAGAAACTATCCAACTGAATAATAGATCTGGAGAAAGATAGGGAAGTTCAGAAAAATTACAAACCCTACTACCAAAAAAGGGAGGATAGCAACCAATTGAATATCCCTCCACCAAATTCAGCATCAATGAACATAACAGAGGTAGGGGTGGATACTTTCTGCACTTTTCACCAACAATCCCATTCTGAAAAAAATTGTCCTCAATGGTTAAATTCGATGGCATTGGTGACGAATCAGCTGCTGGAATCTAAATTGACTAAGGACAGTGGTAAAGAAGAAAAGAGTGACAAGACCATAGAGAAACAAGATAATGATACCATGTTTTTATGGGATGGTGTCTCACTGTTTGACACAGAAGAGAGCACTCTTAAATATGAATACACACCTATAGCAACAAAAGACATAGACCTAACAATTAAAGACAATGCAATAATTTTGAAGATCAAAAAATTGCAAAATAATGTCAAGAGACAGGTAGATGTTAATGTTGAATATAAAACACCTAAAGTCACTACTGTCAACCAGGAAACAGAGCCAATCAATGAGCCTGCCAAACCAGTGGAAGGATAGGTAGATGTTGATGAAGGAAACACTGAAAAAATTAAGGAGCTTAAAAAAGATGTACCCACAAAAAATCAGCTAGGAGAAGAAGGCAATTGGGAAGAAAAAGCTAAAACCTCGCATTTTCTTTTGACTCTAGAAATGTTGAATCATAATGTGCATAATTTCTTAGTAGATTCTGGGTCATCGGTAAATGTTATGCCAATTGAAGTTTGCAAGAATATTAATGGGAAGCCAAAGCCCACAGCCTAGGAAGTAGTGCAATTAGATAGAACAGGTGTCAAAGTAGTGGGAGAAATGAAGAATGTTCTCATACGCTTATCTGCAATTAACAAGATATGTCAATTTATTGACATTATGGTGGCTGACGTACCAGATGGATATGGGATTATTCTTAACCGAGATTGGTCTGCCAGATTAAAAGGTTATTTTGCTTTAGACTGGTCTCATTTGTGGTTACCTCTTAAGGGTACCCCAAATCAGATTAAAATTTTGAGAGAACCTTACATGAAGCATACTGTCACTAAGCTGGGAGAAGGTAATGAATCTGCTAATTCTGTTCTGGGAAATTATCTGATAGAGCTTAAACTAGGATATCATACCCCAGGAAAGGCCAATTCTATGGTTGACACTCAGCCTAAGCTCCTTCAACTTCCTCAGGCTGATAAGGATGACTGTATACTTGTAAACATGGTTTCAATTTCAAAAATAGCACAGCTAGACCATGGTTAGGGATCTCATGTCTACAATCTAGCCCACCCCTTGACTCACCAGGTTAAAAGATTTTCAGGAGTGGGCATTTTTTGTTTCTTTGTTTTAATGATTTTGTACATAAATAAATTGATACTGTTCTCTTTTGGTTTATTACCTTGATGCTATTTTCTGTTGATTTAATGCTTTGTTACTAGTTCTTTTTATTTTGAATAAAGAGGCAAACTTTTGGTTGCAATAGAAACATCAGGGTTCTTAATTAACTGAAATCTTGAGCAGATTAATTTCTCCCAATTAGCTCTGCGGATAGCTTAGTTGTTTTACCACCCAACGTTGCGGAAAGAAATGTCCTTGTGACATCCGATCCATTTGTCTCCGCCGTCCGATTTTTTATTTTTTCACCTGCCGCTTATGGTTGACTATATATATACATGGAGTCAGGCATGTGGATTATTCTATGACTATTTCCATATGTCTCTCACTGTTGTTTTCATGCACTGTCATTCCGCTTGAGCTCGGTCGGACCCCCGCTGTTGGTGTACCGTCGTTCCAGGTGGCTCAACTGTGGAAGCTTAACAATTTTCTCCCGCCATATGCGCTGAGGTTCCAGCTAGGCTTTTGTATGCTTTATCCCATTCCATTTGGCTGAGCGTTTCTTGATTTTGCTCCACGATTAGGTTTTACGACTGTTTTCCCTTAACCCCGTCGTTTACTTGCATATATAATGGGGAGCTTGTAGCGTAACTATCAGTGGTGAGTCTTGTTTCCCATAGGGTGTTTTACTCTGCGGCTGTATGTTTTCAACCCTACGCTTAGTGGTTGGCCCAGATTGGTGTAGACGACCGTTACGCTGTCTGTGCCAATCTGCCCCGTTTGATGATAGGTCGCTGGGGGACGGGTTTTTCATGGCCTTCCTATGGTTCTTGGACTAGTTTCCCCCTCTTACATTTCCAGTGTCCTTTAAACCACAGCCGCATTTCACCGCGTTGTTTCAAGCGACCTGATTCACGGTCAAGTTTCGAACCCGAGCTGGTTGGGGGTTGTATAGAACCGCATAGCATTATATATTGACCATAAGTTGCATGGGTAGTATTTTTGTTGAGGCACACCGTAGAAAACTTAAATAAGTTCCCCTGTTATTACATGCAGCGTGATGATCATGGTGTCCACAGAGAGCCCAAGGTTTCTTCACTTTGATGTAGATTTTGTTTCCTCGCTCGAGATTTGTTGATAGAACTATTTTAGTATTAGATAGCGGTGTTAGGTTGCACATATTTACTTCATTTAACTGATTTTCGTCATGTTAAACATAGATAAAGAGAAACAATGCACATTGTGGTCTCAATGTTTGTAACTTAGTCGGAAATGGCCTAATGATTATAATTTCATATATGACAGGAAGATTCCGAACTCAAAATGTCGAAGCGACAAAAGAAGAAGGCCCCTGTGGTCGAAGAGGAGCCTGACGTGGAAGTTATCACCAAAACCAAATACATCTATGAGGACACCAAGTGCATATCTGGTGTAGAGCCTGAGTACCAGTGGGGAGAGATATACAGGCTGATCATGCGCCAAGAGGTGCCTGATGTGGGCTTGGAGGAAGAAGGCATATACGCCAATATAGAGAGATCTTCATTGATGAAGATTTCCACAAGACTAGAGCTCTTCCCATGCTCCGAAGTGATTGGTTGGATTCTGCCCCGGGCAGATGTAACCACTATGATCCTGGAGAATGTTGACAAACAAGGCTATGCTGCCTATAGCCCAGGATATGTAGCCCTGGCCTACCACCTGCCAGAAGCACACGCATTTTTTTCTGATGATTGGCTGAGAAACATTAGAATGGACCTTGTTGAGACCCTTGAAAGAATGATGTTTCTTGGAAGACATTTCAGAACCAGGCCAACAGGAGAATATGACACAGCAAGCTTAAGGGCCCCGTACAGGTTCATCGCCTTAACGCTTAACAATATTTTTGGGAGAGCTCATGGCTGGAGCTTCAAATTGGAGTGGATACCAATTATTTTTTATGTTGCAACCCAGGCGACCATTTTCAACTGGGCCAACATACTGTCAAACAGTCTTTTAGCCTGTATGGCCTCAGCCCTGGGAGGAGTGTCCCAAAAGAGGTTAAAATTTTACATTAGTTCCATACTCGTTGATTGTATACTATACAGTCAACCTTTCCCCAGCCTAAGGTGCATCTGGGACAGAGAGAGGATTCCTGTTTACTCTGCATACAAGCCACTGTGGGCTCATAAATACCACACTCACTACCCGGAGGTCTATGAACACTTCATCATGCCCTTGTATACTCTTATTTTCTGAAGGAATGCGACTGCATGTCAGAAGAGGCATTGCAGGTCATTGAAGAATATGCAGATTACTACCTGACTGAGGATGGCCTCTACTTCAGAATGTTTGGAGGCTCCAAAGCACCCTCCCTGCTACCCAAATACGCCACAGACTACATCATTCATAAAGAGGTGGTTAGGCAAGTCTTCCTGGATGTCATAGGAAGCTTTTTGTTTGAACATAAGAAGGCTGCCTATCCCCCTTTGCCTTTCAAGTTAGGAAGTTATAAGTTTACCAGAGTGAAGAAAGCAGATGAGTTTGTAGAAGAGTTGGAAAGGTTTCATTTTGGTGAGATGCCCTTCCATAGAAATGACTCCCGCAACAAAGTATCTGAACACTACAAAGAGGCAAACGTCCATTTCGAATACACCCACCATTGGGATAGAGAAGAATCTGTCTTCCGCAGTGCATTGAACATCACAGCCTTGAGGAGAAGGTTCAAGAAGAAGATAACCACAAAAGGTGGGAATGGGCAGGATGGACAAGCAAAAGTTGATGAAGAAGCTAGGAAATGAAACGAAGAATCCCAAAGGTTAGCCCAAGAGGTTGAGGGATGGATAAAGGGAGAAGAGGAAGAGAAAAGAAGAGCTTCCCAAGAGGCAGCCAAAAAAGCGTAAGAAGATGCGAGAAATGAAGAAGAAGAAAGGAAAAGAAAGCTTGATGAGGAGCTTAAGAGACAGGAAGCAGAGAGGGTGAAGCTGACCCAGTCAACAACAGAACAATCACCCTCTGACGCAGCTGGCAGTCAGACCCAGGACATAGAGAACCCCGAGGTTCAGGACCCAGAAGTACCGGCTTCTAGCATACCTGGACAGTCTATGGTCCCCACACTTAAACTGGTCCCTTTTTTACAAAAGGTTAGGGAAGAAATCCTTGATTTTAATACCATCTTCTATGACAAGGAAACCAAGAGGATAGTGAAGAGGACTGAAAAGAAGGTTGCAACAGGAGGTCTGTCCGGGAAGATGATAACGGATAAAACCGTTGTATATGGGACAGACCGAGATCCCAGATTCACCATTAGAGCAGGAGCTACATTGATCCATGCTTCGGAGGACAATGTAGCCAAAATCATGACAGATCTGGAGCAATCCAAGAAGTCTTTTGCTCAATTGAAAGACACATTAAGAAAGGAGAGAGAAGAAAACAGTAAGCTGAAGAGAAAATATGAGGACATGCAAAAAGAGTTGAGGTCTTCAAAGGATGAACTGTAGGTTCTCCAAGAAGAAAAGAGGTCTATGGAAACTACACAAGAGTGTCTGGAGAGAGTACAGAAAGAGTATCAAGAGCTAAGGGTGGAGAAGGAACAGCTGCTGGGAAAAATAGAAGACTTAGAGCTGCAAAAGACCACCTTGGAGGCAAGTGAGAAGCAAGCTCAAGAACAAGAGATGAAACTTCAAGAGTAGATTTCTTCTCTAACAACCGCTTTAGAGGAAGCAAAAGAGTAGCAGGTTAACCTTTAACCTTTCAAGGAACATGTGCTGGCACAAAAGGCCAAGATTCTTTAGCTGTAGACTGCCATAGAAGAGGAGATATGCAAAGTTTTGCAAGTAGATGGCCGATTAGAGGAAATTCTGGAGACTTCCTCTTATTTTGTTGATAAATCTCAGGACGTCCTAGAAGTCTTGACAGCAAGAATGGCAAGGATGGAAAATAATGAAGAAACTCCTGTAGAGATGCCCTTGAAATATCGATAGGCCCTGAAGCAGGGTTACGACTTATTAGAGTTTGCTTTAAACACAGCAGAGGATTTCAAAAAACCTGTTAGAAAGACAAAAGGAGCATGCACAAAATTCTTCAGAAGGCTCCTGATTACCTATAACCGGTGCCAAGTAGAAGCTGAGCAGAGGATAGATGTTTTCCCAGACCACAACTCATTTGTGGATATTTTACAGATAAGGTATCAAGAGGAGGAAGCAAAGATACAACACATTAAGGCCCTCGACGACCAGATCTTAAGGAGTGAAGTAGATCATTCCGCCATCAGTGTGCAGCTATTGGAGGACCGGTTGTGTTTGAGTACGGCCAGAATTGAGGCCATCAAGAACCAAGCTACGAAGTTGGAGATAAACATTCAATTTTTGGAACCTTGTGCATTTGAAGGCATCGCCTCTGAGGCTTTGGCGTGGAAGAAATTTCTGAATGCCCAAATGGGGCCCTCCTCATGAATGATCATTCACTTTTGTAATATGTAACGATTTTGTAAACATTTGAGGAAAGTAAAATTTTGGGAGGCGAAGAGTTGGGAAGCCCAAGGGTCATTTGTGGGAAGCCCAACAGTCTTTTTATTTTTTGTATAAATATAGAAGACTTAGAAGAAGAAGGGGCTTTTTCCCATTTAGACATGTAAAGAGATATTGTAAGAAGAACTAATTTTTTTTTGCAATAAAGAATTATTGTTTGCCTGTCAGAGAAAGTTTGGTGGGAGGTTCAAATGCTATGCTATGGATTGGTGAAAGATGAACTATTTTGTTTTTCCAGTTTTATCCATTAACTGTGAGATCGTTCTAACTATTAGAGCCTATGTTCTTGTTTGAATGTTTTCTGGTTTATTCTGTGAAATTACCACCATGAGTAATGCATGCTGTTCATAAACAATTGGCTATCTGATTGTATAAATATCTTTAATCGTTCATGTGTTGTACGAAGGAATATCAACTATCTGTAATTTCTCTTTATAATGCTTGCACAATAGACAATACTCATAAATAAGTTACAATTTGTCTCCCTAGGGATAGGTAGATAGATAGTTAGTTTTACTTTATTGCTGCATATGTGATTTAGATGCTTGTGAGTTCTAAGACGAGAGGTAAGAACCTGCGCATCACGTTGTGACTACTCCTTGCATCCTTATCACCCTGCTTTGTTAATTAGGCACGTGCATATCATACTTAAGTCAAAAATACAAAATATACACAATGGACCGGGCCGCAACCGGTAAAACCTTTTTTTTTGTTACTTGACCTACGGTAGCCGGACCGCAAACAGGATGGATTCCCTACACCAAACAGTCACGGGCTAGTTGGGAACGTTGACTGGGGAGAATCCCTTACTGTTGTTGCCTACGAATTTCCAGGCCTCAACAGGTCTAGAATAATATGGGTTTCTGCAACCCGAAGTCTAGAAGGTGGAAAGTGGAAGGAAAAAATCAAAACACAGAGAATCATGAAAAGACTGTGGGAAATTTCATAGTTCCACATATTTCATCTCGCGATATGGAAGATCGACAACCAGAAAGACATCTGTAAAAGATTAACAGTGTAGAAATATTAGTGCGGAAAGCAGAAGGAGGATAATTGTGAAAGAAACGTTTGTGGTTTTGAGAACCCACATTCTGCAACCCGCAATCCAGAAGATCGACGGTCACGAGAGATACATAAGAGATCAATGGTGCGTAAATATTGGTTTGGAAAGTGGAAACTGGGAAATGATATTTGGAAAAATTCACATATTTGATATCCAATTTCCACCTCAGATCAACGATCACAAAAATATTGAAGGAGATCAATGATGGGGAACGGTTGAGGCAGAAAGCTAAGTGCAGAAAGACATTTTGAGAAATTTGATAGTTCAACAATCCACATATCGCATCCTATATTAGATATACACTCAGGAAGAATCCTGATATAAAATCAACGACTCGGTATGGTTGCGGAGATGGAGATTGCGGAAGGTCATGACTGGAAGATTAAACAATAAATCGATTAAAAGGAAATTGTTTTAGTTGTGTTGAAGAATCACGATGGAGGTAGATGGCTCTACAACTCAATGTTATAATGAAGAATTAATCTCTGATGAAGAAGTATGATCGAAGAATGAAAGGGCACAATAGGGAAGAGATGCCTTTGCAGGAAACATGAAGATATTTATACACAGAGGGATAACTGAGAGAAATTGTCTCTATGGTACATATCATAAAAGAAGTAGAAGAGACCAGTGTATGTGATAGAGATTAAAGGGGAAAGGAATCTGGAATATTACTAAAAACATATTAGGGTGGCAGGGTGGTGTTAGGGAAGGAAACAAGCCTGCGCGGGGTTGTATCATCCTGCCAGTAGAAGATGGTAAATAGGGTGTATTAGCATCGTTTCAGTTCTAGATGAAAAAATAGTGGGTTGTAGCCTCCTTTCAGTAATTGCTGGTAAATAGGGTGTAATACCATCATTGTTTGTAGAAGTAGGAAAAACTATTTGTAAATAACAATTTTGCAGTAATAGTAAGTATTGGTGGTCTACCCAATTGGGGTTTCATGATAAAAATATGTGTTTTGTGTATCTTGTTGATTATATATTTTGATTAAAGTTTAATAAGTGGTTAAATTGTAAAATTTTAACAAAATTGATTCACCCCCCTCTCAATATTGACCAATATTCCAACAATTGGTATCAGAGCAGGTTCCTTTACCCTAGTTTAACTAGTGGAAGGAAGATCCTATTAAAATCCACTATGGATAACCAAGAAGAGATGGATTCCAACATAGCTCCAACACTTAAAGGATAATATGAAGTACAGAGAAAAAGAATGAGTGGATACTTACATTCATTAGGATATGGTGTATGGAATGCAGTTATCTCTAATTACATCCTACCAAAAAGAGTAAGGACTACATCTCAGAAAGATTCCAATAAAAATAACTCAAGTGAAATGGAGGCCATACTTGATGGATTACCTCAAACCATCAAAGAGAAGATAATCCAATGTATCTCAACTAAGGAACTCTGGATGAAATAGAAAAAGTTTACTCAGTTGAACAAAGAGCAGAAGTAAGACTTGTTGTTCTCGAGGATGATAGTAAATATGAAGAGATAAGTGACGATGCATAAATCCTATTTGTAGGGACAACAAATTCAAATGAGGAATCATAAGTGGACATAGAAGATCAATACATGGTTGTTGTTGATGAAATTGAAAAATGTAGGGAAAGGAACAAAGTTTTGAAAGAGAAACTATCAAAGTACCAAGAAGAAACAAATCAAATTATTATGGACTTGAAGAACCAACTTCAAGAGGCCAAGAAGACTGAAGAGGGTCTAGAAGTTTTGCTCAAGGAAAGAGTCCAAGATTCCGAAAAACTTGAAAAAGAAATTATTAATTTTATAAAAGGGGTTGATGAAAAATATATCAAATCAAAGTTTGAGAACAACTCAAGGATCATAGATGATATCGTTAGTATCCAAATCCCATCAAATTATAAAATTGGTCTAGGATATGACAATGGAAGGAAGTTAGAATGTTCCTCCGTCACAAGACAAGGAATAAATAGAAGAGGTTGTGATACTGCACTAAAGAATCCATTTATGAAGAAGGTAAGTCATAAGTCTTCTCCCTCCTCCCATAATAAATAAAAAACTAGCATGATACCTAAAGGACCAATGAAAAGGAGATTCCAACAGATCTTTTTTGGTCACTACTAAACATGTCATAATTTTGTACATATGGCGAAAGAATGTAAGCTAACGAATAATGCTTTAATAGAAGGTCAAGAACAAAAGAAGGAATGGAGGAAGCTGGAAGACCAAAGATTCCTCAAACATAAAGGAATATTTTATGGATATTGTCACTACTGTAACAAGTTTTGTCACAAAGCTATTAATTGTAGAACCAAGAGCAAATATCTAAGTAGAGAATCCAAGGAACAAGTAGAGAATCCAAGAAACAAACAAGGTCAGTAAGGGTACCTCATGGAAATATGTGGAAAATAAAGGAGGAATCCAAAGATAGAGAAGAAATAAAAATTTCAAACATCTGTGAGGTCTCTAAAGATGATGATGAGCATAATAGTGCCATAAATATGAATGCCATCCATTATGAGGAAAAGCAAGATGGAGATGTAAAATAATACACCGATGAAGATGAATATGAAGGTGATGAAGAAGGATATAGTGATGATTGTGGGAAACTTTTCTAAAGATCTCTCATGATTTAAAGAGAACCCTAAAAATAGCATTAGGAAGGGATCATATACTTAGGGGGAGTTAAATTTAGAAAATTCCAATTGGTATCAAAAAATTCAATTGGTGTCTAAAGTTGAATTATGCTTAAAGCTATCTTCATCAAAAGATAATAGATGATCAAGGTTAAATGATAATATTGGTGTATGGTTGAAATAGAGAAAGTGTAAGACCTATGAAGTAACATGATAACAAAAAAATGTGTGATTCATGAAGACCATGATGTGTGCAATCAAATAGAAGATAAATATTTTATGTTCACTTAAAATTTGAAGTCACGACACATAAAAACTATTGATAGTGGAAGAAAAATCAAGTCTGATATGAAAAATAAAAAAAATCAGTCTATTGAAAAGCCAGGATGAGTAAAAATAACAGTGAAGATTGT
>LPNX010265210.1:181471-281303 GCA_001517045.1 Pseudotsuga menziesii
CTAATGGGGCCACCTAGATCAGTTACTAGAGTGTGAGGAACACTGCTAGAGGTTAAATTCCACTTACTGCATGTGCATGCATCAGCTTGGGAGACTCTTAGACCAATCCCTACATTTTAGGAGCAACTGGGAGTCCTGGCACCAACCTCCATCAATTAGGTGGAGTTGGAACTAGTTAGTATTAGTTAGCCCCCAATTACCTTCAGTTAGTTCACAATAAGTTAAATAGCACTAGAAATGCATGTCTAATGCATGGATGCATGGGGAGGAGCACTTTTCCTACCTACCACACTCATTTGCACTGAGTTAACTAGCTGTAACTAATTGATTGAGCTGTTGGACATTAGGGAGTTGATATTTGGACTTAGACCTTATCAGTTACTTCACAATTGATTAACTAGTGCTAGTAATGCATGGATAATGCATGGTTGCATGGGGAGGAGAAATTTCCCTACCTACCACACTTAGTTGCACTGAGTTAACTAGCTTACACTGAATGATTGAGTTATTGGAATCAGGGAGTTGATCTATTGAGATCCAATATGGATTGAGAGACCATGAGTTAGAGATTCAGTTAGATACAGTCATATCTACTTTGTAGATTCAAATTTCTACCTAATGCATTCGAATTATTCCTATTTGTAACCTATTGTACATTGCATTTATTATGATGAATATATTGTAAATTCCTGAACAATACTTGTCTATTTCCTGTGTGGTTTGTTTTGCTTATTTTGTATGTCTCCATTCAATTGCTGCAAAATAATAAGAAATTTCTACTTGAAGATCATATGGCATTCAAATTCTAAGATGGTATCATAGACTTCTTAGGTAGGTTTCATGCTTGTTTCTCCTTATAAAACATCAGAAGCAGCTGGGTTTCCACAGGAGTTCCCTATGAAAAATTGCTAGCTCTGGATTCATTCGAAGCAGCGGAGAGGGCATGAAGGATCCTAGAAACATGTTCATGTCTGGAGGAAAAGCATGATTCTAATAGTTCATATGTTTTATTTTTATTTGCAGTGAAATTGATAGGTGCTATGTAGCTTGAAAGAAGTATTTGATGTCTCCCTGTTGGAGAAATTATGAGTTCTCAAACTCCTAAGCCACAAATCCTCACATATTTCAATTACCTTGATTGGAGGATTGATATGCAGCTGGCCTTGCGAAAGCATGGATACCATAGGATTATACATGGATGGGAGGATGAACCTCATCATCCAGTAGAGCAGAACAAGTTCCTAAACCATTGTGATGTAGCATTCGGGTACTTATCTACTTATATATCCAAAGATCCCCTCTTCCACCTAGAAGGCTTGATGACTCCCAGAGAATCCTGGGAGAAGCTTGATAGCTTGTTTAACAAATAATATGAGCTTTAGGGACACATTTTGGAGAATGATTTGGTATCTTTACATCCCAGTAGTTTCGAGATTATTGAGTAATTATTTACTAAATTCAAGTCTATAGTACTTCATTGCAGACAGTGTAGAATAGAACTAAAGGATGAGCATAATGTCTTTTCCATACTCAACAAACTAGGTCTTGAGTATTCTATATATGTTTCCATATTTCATTCCAAGTGGAAAATCTTTCCTGATTGGAAAATTCCTTCATTAGATTCTTTTTTCGAGTCCTTAATCAAGGAGCAAGACAAGTTGATCTGAATGGGAGTCATCAAGACCTCCAAAGATCAAGCTTTACTAGTTACTGAATCTTCCAAAGCACACGCAAAGCGGAAATTAAATAAGAAGGAGCCAAAAGAAGCTGATTCAAATCACCAAACTTTTAAAAGGGCCTCCGACTCTAAGAGGAAAAAGAAAAAGTGTCCCTACTGTATGAGGGGTTTTCATCCAGAAGACTCGTGCATGAAGAAGACCCTCAAACAGATGAAATATCTATGTGTTCAGAACAATATTTACCTTCCACGAAGAGTAATGATTTCAGATGATGAAGAGCAGATTGAAGAAGATGAGATATGCTTGCATGCAAGCCTCTCTCCATCGAAGGCTTATGTGATAGATTCTGGAGCATCCAACCACATGGTTGCAAATGGGAGATTACACTAAAATCCCATATGTTGAGAGAGGTTCAGATAAAATACAGCATGGTGATTTTATGCCCTCTCTTATAGAAAAGCAAATTGTTGAAGATGAAGAAGAAGCAGTTTTTTCCCTACAGTCAATTCGAATGGAAGAAAGTCTCCATGAAGTGACTCCTTCTCTTTCTGCTCTAGAGGTGTATGAGGTCTATGATATATCATCTCCTCACATTGATGATCCATAAGAAGACATTCAAATCTCTGTTTGTGAAGAAAAACACTCTTCCTATTCTTTGCAAAATTTCTCCAGTAATTCTTTAAATTTTGTGCATAGTTTACCGGTAACTGTTTCAAAAACGGTAGAGGAATTTGATTTTTCTATCTATAATGATGTTTCTGGTGTGGATATCAGTAATATCAGTGAAATTGTGGAAATAATATCAAATTATAAGAGTGATCCATCCACTGTCATTAATCTAGATCTTCCAGGAAATTCCTACAGGATTACAAGCACCGAAAGTCAGAATTTTGAAGAAGGAGAAAATTGTGCATCTACGGTCTCAGTGGAGCAAAATTTTGGATCTGATATTAATCTTTTTGGATCTGATTTATTTTCTGATTAGACAATATGTGATTCAAGTTTCAATATTCAAGAGCTTTCAGTATTTCTTATAACTGGTTTCACCAATTTTGGTGTGACAAATCAAGCACTGCAAGTCTCTTTCAATTTTGTTGTTGAGGATTCGATGTTAGTTCTTTCTTATAAATTTGCTGATATCATATTTTGTGAAAAAATGGATAGTTTTGAAGCTATATCATATTATGGATCTCAACCATTCGCTCTCCATAGTGCTAGGTCCCTTTGGTCACATGCTCATCTCCTCACAGAACTAGTAAAGAGGGAGACATTCTACATCCACCTAGATACTTACTCCTAACACTTGTGGCTGATTTTACCACTCATTGTTTTCTGTTCAAGTATGACATATATGAGTTTCTTGGGTTTTCCTCACATGGTTTGAAATCCCAAGAACCTTTTCTCTCTCTTCAGATGATTCTAGTTGCTCTACATTGGTCTATTTTTCATCGTGCAGTTGTTTATATTTCTGATCCAGTTGAGTGCATTGTTCTTCTTCCAAAGAGGAAGATTCCTCAAGACATAACCATGTTGTTTGGATTCATGGGTTCACCTACATAGAAGAACCAATATACTGCTGCTGCATAGTAGTAGCAAACATTTTCACAATTTTTTTCAAAATTTGTATTCCTGCTTATTTTGAGGGGGGGGTCTCCCATGAAGTTTTCCCCTATTTCCTCAGTTGTATTAAGCAACATTATTTCTTTTAGATTGTATTTGGGTGACCTATGGTCTTGTTACCAGGGCCCACAATTGTCCAAGTTAGGATTCAAGGGGGTGTTAGGATTATTAATCCTCCCTTGACCATACTGTCTATTAGATTATATTTTCCTAACTTAGGAACCTTAATTCATTATTTGGGTCCACTAGTACCACTGGGTCCACTTGGCCTAATGGGGACACCTAGATAAGTTACTAGAGTGTGGGGAACACTGCTAGAGGTTAAGTACCACTTACTACATGTGCATGCATCAGTTTGGGTGCCTCCTAGACCAATCCCTACATTTTATGTGCAACTGGGAGTCCCGACACCAACCTCCATCAGTTAGGTGGAGTTGGAACTAGCTAGTCTTAGTTAGCCCCCGGCTACCTTTAGTTAGTTCACAATTAGTTATATACTACTAGAAATGCATGGCTAATGCATGGCTTCATGGGGAGGAGTGCTTTTCCTACCTACCAGAGTCAGTTGCACCGAGTTAACTAGCTGTAACTAATTGATTGAGTTGTTGGACATCAGGGAGTTGATATGTTGAAATCCAATATGGATTGAGAGACCATGAGTTATAGATTCGGTTAGATATAGTCAGATCCACTTGATAGATTTGAATTGATACCTAATGCATTCAGATTCTTCCTATTTGTAACCTATTGTACATTGGATTTATTATGATGAATACATTGTAAATTCCTGAGCAATACTTGTCTATTTTCTATGTGGTTTGTTTTTCTTAGTTTGTATTTTCATCCTCCATTCAATTGCTGCAAAATAATCAGAACTTTCTACTTGAAGATCATATGGCATTCAAATTCTAAGAATATATTTATTCATCAATTTAAGGAAGTTTTTTCTAAAATTGTCTCTTAAACTTGTACTAAAGACTATTGTTATCTCACACCAAGGATTATGTGATGACTTCTTAAGAAAAAAAAGTTACATAATACAATTTTTAAAGAACAATGTGATGTTGAGATTAAAATATGTCACAAAACAATTGACAAAGGAGAGAAAGTACAGTGACAGGGGGAGTCCATGGATCTATCATTCAAGTCATCTTTCAAGCATCTATTGAAAGGAAATTTTAAGATAAATTATAATACATTGGTTAGTACCAAGTCCAATTAACAAAGCGGAGATATGATGGCAAGGGTAGTTGTTAGAAAGAAGAAAGACATGAAATCCTCAACAGCATAATAGGTTATCCTTTGTCATTATTGTCGAAGGGGGAGAATGTTTAGATGTTTCTATCAATAACAAAGGGGGATATTCTTGGGAATGTAGATGTCATTGATGTCAAAGGTGTTCATGAATGAAAAAGGAATAACCAGTAGATATGGTAGAAGGATGAATTCAACAATGAAAAAAGGAAAAGGTTGAGTGTAAGAGTGAGGAGAGACTGTGGAGTGGAGAGTGCAGAGGTTGTGTGAAAAAATTGTACCTCTAGTTAAGTTGAATGAAGAACAAAGTTTACTCTCCAAGTACTTGATTCTCTCTATGTGTATGTGTGTATTTCGAAATCTGATATAAGTATATGAGATCAAAATTGTCTGTGTGTAGAGCGTTGCGAAAAGGAATTGATCATTCCACTAATCAATTCAATCATAGAGTTAAATATCTAAATCTTGGATAGATGAATGGTTGAAAAGGGATTTCGCAGTTAGAAGATGTTCCTAAGATAATCCTAAACCAATCGCCATAAGACTGAGGATAGTGCGGTGGAGATTAAAGGTAGAATAAGATCAATGGATCAAAAAGATTATGCTAATAAAAGAGTAAGGAGAATAAGAGGTGAGTCAAGTTGCGAAATCAGAACTAATTGCTGGAAATCAGATTGAGATAAAAGACCGATATTGATCATTAAAATAGATCGATGATGCATAACGATTCGATTGGGTGGAGTTGCGTGGTTTTGGAAACTTTTGATGTGTGTAGAATTTTTATGAAATACGCTTCATCATATTTGAAGTCCATCATTGATATGGTGGGGACATAGATCTAATGGTCCTTAAGGATTCTGCTTATTCAACTAGTATGATGGTTAACAATAGAGGTTGGATGTGAAATTTTAATGTAAACCTCTCTATATTATTTGGATTCCATCGTCGATCGGGTAGATCAAGATCTAATCGTCTTAAAGGATTTCACTGATTCAAGTAGAGGAGGAATTAATAGTCGAGTTTCTATGTAGAATTCAACAGTTAGGATTGAACCCACATGGAAATCTATGGTGGGGAATGATTTCTGCACAAATACGCATTTGATCTTAGATCAATGGTTAGGATTTAATATGTGAGGAAATTTATGGTGGTGAATGATTTCCACACAAAGAAAAGTGAGGATCCACAATCCACATTAGATTGCAGATCAATGGACAGAAGTGAACCCACAAAGAACTCAACGATTGATAAGAAAAGAGGAAGGCGAAAAGTGGAAGACAAGAAATCAGGTTCTAGAATAATATGGGTTTCCGCAATCCAAAGTCTGGAAGGTGGAAAGTGGAAGGCGGAGAATAATGAAAATACTGTGGAAAATGTTACAATTCCACATTCTGTATCCTGTGATTTGGAAGATTGATGGTCAGAAAGACATCTGTAAAAGATAGATGGTGAGGAAAGATTGGTCTGAGGAAAGATTAGCGCGGAAAGTGGAAGGAAAAGAATTGTGAAAGCAACGTTTGAGTTTTTTAGAACCCGAATTCTATAACCCACGATTGGGAAGATCGATGGCCAGGAGACATCC
This sequence comes from Pseudotsuga menziesii, assembly GCA_001517045.1. NCBI lineage: Eukaryota > Viridiplantae > Streptophyta > Pinopsida > Pinales > Pinaceae > Pseudotsuga > Pseudotsuga menziesii. Next base: position 187,607 of record LPNX010265210.1, read on the forward strand.
GTAAAAGATCAACGGTGTATAAATATTGGTTCAGAAAGTGGAAATCAGGAAATGATATTTGGAAAAAGTCACATATCCGATATCCTATTTCCACCTTAGATCAATGGTGCAGAACGGTCGAGGTGGAAAGCTAAGTGTGGAAAGAAATTTTGAGAAATGTCATAGTTTGGGAATCTACATACCGCATCTTATCTTAGATCTATGATCAGGAATAATCTTGAAAAAAAATCAACGGCTCAGGATGGTTGCAAAGATGGATATTTTGGAAGGTCACAACTGAAAGATTAAACAACAAATCGATCAATTGGAAATTGTTTTAGTTGGGTTGAAGAATCACGATGGAGGTAGATGGCTCTACAGCTTAGTGTTAGAATGAAGAATTAAGCTCTCATGAAGAAGTACGATCGAAGAATGAAAGGGCACAATGGTGAATAGATGCATTTGCAAGAAACGTGAAGGTATTTATACACAGAGGGATAAGTGAGAAAAATTGTCTTTGTGGTCTATATCATAGAAGAGTAGGAGATACCAGTGTATGTGACAGAGATTGAAGGGGAAAGGAATCTGGAATATTACTAAAAACATAGTAGGGTGGTAGGGTGGCACTATGGTAGGCAACATGCCTGCAGGGGGTTGTATTCTCCTTCCAACAGAAGCTGGTAAATAGGGTGTAATAGAATCCTGTCAGTTGTAGCTGACAAAATAAGGGGTTGTATCCTCCTTCTAGTAGTTGCTAGTAAATAGGGTGTAATACCATCCTTCTCTATAGAATTAAGAAAAACTATTTGTAAATAACAATTTTGCAGTAATAGGAAGTATTGGTGGTTTACCCAATTGGGTTTCCACGATAAAAATGTGTGTTTTGTGTACCTTTTTTATTATATGTTTTGATTCAAGTTTAATAAGTGGTAAAAATGGTAAAAAGTTAACAATATTGATTCACCCCCCTCTCTGTATTGACCAATATTCCAGCATAAGAATCTTGTGATGTACCTATGTGGCTTGATATTGCTTGAAGCTTTTATTATTGTCCCAAGGATATGTATGCATGCCTACTCATTTATGGGAAATGTAAGAATAGGTGTGATTGTTTTTAAAAACTTGTAACCTTGGTTTTTATTATAAATTCAATATTCAATGATGCTAACAAATTGGTGTACTTGAATGTTTCATTAAAAGATAAATTTGACACCGTGTACCCAAGGATTTATTGATGATATTATGGGTATGTTACATATGGTATCAAATATCATGTTACAACACTTAGACCTATATGGGATGAACATAAAAATACTAAGAATTGAGTTGTTTCATATAACATAAAACAATATGATAAATATCAGGGAAGATTTCGCTCCTGCGTATTGCGATAATTGTATTCTTATGTTGAAAGGTACTTTAGTGTTTGAAATGAAAATTGTTGTTCATTGAATTAGACTGAATCATTGGTTGAAACTCCTTAATTTGAGTCCATCTTAGTTCCAAATGAAAACACTACAATATGGTTTAAACAATATTTTTGAAATTGTAAGTCAAACCGATGCGCTCTACAATCATTCAGGTTTGGAGCGAGCCTGTGATGTAGTGATTATTTGTGTGAACTATGTTTGTCAACTCATATTGATTCATGTCATACTCTTTGTCTTTTAAATAAAGAAAATATTTAGACAGTTGTTTTTAAGTATGCCTTAGCAATATTGTGGGCCTAATGATTTCATTTCAGTGATACCCTACCAAATTGTCAACCTACTCTTACTGAAAAAACCTAACCCTGTTGTTTTGGTTGCTTTAAATTACGCTAATTACTTACTCAGTGAACAGTCGATTCCCAATTTTGATTGATCCCCTTTTGGAGTATGGCCTTTCAGCTATGTGTACAGTAGCGTAAAGCTAAGTCTCGATATTTAACCCGATTATACTGACACCTGATAGGTCGGATCAACGACCTCCTTAAGAAATATATTATGTAATTCTAGATAAGCTTTTGTTGAGGATCTTCTTGTTGTTAAAATATTTGATAGACGATTAATCATTTTTATGGCAGTACGTTTCTTTTAATGAAGGAATTATATGTGTGTGTGTGTGTGTGGTGAAACCATAATTATAGACCCAAATAACATAGTCTTGAATATCGAGTATTTTATATTAAAGTTATGCAGTATTTTGTGAAATTATGAATACCTTTAGGATATAAATGGTTGAACTATTAAAATTTATTATTGAATATATTTATGAAGTGAATGTGACATTATTAGAGGAAATGTTATGAGAAGCTGTAACTGGAAGGTCATGATTTCAAATCCCTTCTGGGTTGTAAAAGGTCCATATCTTCTTGGGGAATATGTACCTTGTTTAGAATATCAAAATAATTATTGACATGCTTATTGTCTTATGTGTAGAAAGAAGAAATCATTACTACGAGAAAACACGTAAGCATTATAAAATGTTTAGTTTCATTATGCTATAGAGATTGCAAAAAAAATATGGCAATAAGGAAATGAATGCATTAAGATGTTAATGGTAATGTAAACGGGCATATCTATGCACAAAAAAATATCATATTATTCATATACATAATGTTGAGAAAAATGCAAGGAATTGTATAACATGTAGATACTATGCTAGAATAATTTGATACATAGAGAGTTTATCTATGATGTTGACGATGTCTGAAGAGGGGACATGATGTAATTGAGCTAATATTATCCTTGAAAAATTTAATATGCCTTCAAGCTTATGAAAAGTAAGGTATGAGTTAGTATTAGTGTATTGAAGGAACAATATCAATAATGGATATATGCAGGTAAAAGTAACTAGTACAAAAATGTAATCATACATTACAAGATAGAGTGTATTGACACAATACGATTACAACAAGATTATGAATGTTAAGTGCACATACATCTGTAAACAAGTAAATGTTAATCATTATGTTGCAAGTTATGTGATTAATTACCCAGGCATACAAAATAAATGATGACATAAATAGATAGTCATCATTCATAATTGAAAGTTGATTGAAATATTTTATTGGTGGGAAATCCTTACATGAAATATTGATGCTATACGATTTGATTGTATGATATTGTGAGTAACTATTTATGGATAATTGCAGGTATCGTGACTTTGTAATGGAAATAAAAAAGAGAGCCATGATAGGAACCAAGGACCCATGACTGCAATCAATCAAACGATATGAGAGATATTTGGTACATATAAAGTTGGTTTCTATGAGAAACTAAAAATAAGAATGTAAAGGACGTACATGTTTGTACATGAGGTGCATGGTTGTATATGAGATACATCTTTGTACATAAGTTACATGTTTTTTCCTCGGTCATCTAGGAACCAATATGCATCCTATGGGAATGCCCAGGTATAATACGTCTGCCTAGAATTCTTTCCGCACACATTCATGCTGTAAGAGGACTTTCGCGAGAGTGGGGACTCTGTGAAGAACTTCTAGGAATTATGGTGTCTAGGAAAGGAAGTGCTTAAGCTTGGTGAAGCACCCTGAATAAAACAAGTAGGAGATACAACCGAAGAAGGGTATCGTACTCATGTTGGGAAGCTTGGATTAGTACTTAGAGTACTGTTTGCACTTGGAGTGCTTGCCTGGATGGAGGAAATCTAAAGATACCAGAAAGACACTTACAAGGAATAATAATTGTAAAAAGTATATGTGTTGTAAGTAATTTCATTTCTCTGTGTTAATATGCTTACCTATCGGCAACTAGAATAAATAGGAGTACCAACCAACATAAATCATGAAAATTAAAAAGTGTTGAAATTTAATTTGTGCATATTCTATTAATGTACGTTATACTTTGGGGTTGGTTATCTATTAATATAAGGTTTAAGGTATGTATAGAAATTCGATAACTGACTAAGAGGATTGTTGCCTGAAAAAATTTCAATGAAGAAGGACAATTCAAAAAGGTCAGGTAAAACAATTTTTTCTTGTGCATTCCCTTGTTAAAGTTAGAGATATGTACGATTATGGTAATACTCTAGGTAGACCTCGTGATATTTTACATAGAACATGTTAAAGGACAACAAAGTTGGAATACATCACAAAGGATACATAAGCAAGCAATGCGAGCCTAAAGAGGGAATGAAGACAAGGGTTTGGAGAACATGTAACACTGAGGACGGTTTTAATTCTAAGGGGGAAAGGATCTAACATCCCCTTAGTACCTCGACCCGGAATACAAAATGAAGGTAAACAAATTTATAAGTACCGAAATATAACTTCATAAATGTTGTGGATGCAATTGTTGTGGTTAGAATACTAAAATCTTGGAACGACTAAAGAATGATTGGGGACGAATCCACTAGGGGAAAGGTAAAAAATGAGTGAATCCTTGGGGGCCTAGTAGAGATTACTTGGTGTCATATTGAGTTCAATGGCATCCCAAAAGGAAGGAAGTCAAAACTCCTCACCTTAGACTTTAAGTCTTTAATGGAAAATTATATGGGAATAAACTCCTTACATACTCACAGCATGATCTACACTTTTTAACATAAATTAAAGTTAATATATTTTTAAGGTCACCGCCAAATGAGACACCATTTGGTGTATGAGACTCCCTTATTCGTGGGACAAGGGACCCTCCTCTGTGCAATGATTTAATTGCTAAAGTATACAGAGGTGTACATACCCTACCCCTCTTTGGATTTGAACCCGTGACCTCCTAGGAGGAAACACAAGCTCTTAACCATTAGGCCCACTCAAGAAACATATTACAGTTTATTTGCACAAACTATTATAAATCTATCTTGAAATTCGAGCGTATTAATTCATTAACGATCTAGACTTGAGTGAAAATGATCATCCTAAGTCCATAGCTCATTTAATTAAGGAAATAGTTAGTAAAAGGATGACTTATATTATCTTATATTTTTAACTTTTTTTGTGAAAGAAATAGATGTTTTATTCTTCCATGGTATGGGTGTTTGCTAAGTCATATTAGTACCACATGCATGAGAGGATAAAGAGTAGAGTTTTGCAACAATATGATAGGAGAGGAATGGAGGTTAAAAGGGGGTAAGCGGGAGGTGCTGAACAACAATACAAATCCAATAGCAATATGCCTAGTCGGACAAAAGAATCGCCTGTTAAAAACAATGCTAGGATTTTTATTTGAATTCTCTATTAGATTTTAAAGAATAGTTGCAATGTATTATTTATTTATTTAATGTTTAATAGATATGAAAATATATCGATGGAAATGGAATGCTATGATTGATTTTGTTCAGTGTGGAATATATATAGATCTGAATATATATAGAGTGTGTAATCCAGATCTGAATATAGATCACGAATTTATATATGCATTATAGATTATTTGTGGTATATTTATTGGGTTTTGGAGATTGAATATATATATATACACCCCGCATAGAACATTTGAGGTATGATCAGAATTTTCTTTAGGTGATCTCGATTACCCAGAGTCAGCGTGTTAATAGTGCTGTGATTTGTAGGTGTGGACGATCTTAGGGATTCATGGTCTGCGGTATTAGATATGGAAAGAAAGAAATTGATATTGAAATCAATCGTAGAAAAATGTGTACACGTGTACTTTCTAATGTGTACACGTGTACTTTCTTGCCGTACCGTAATATGATTTTAGATTTTTAATCTCTACACGTGTACTTTCTTGCATTTGAAACTATTTATCTGCGACTTATTTCAATATCAATTCTTTCACTACAATTTCAGATATGGAATGTTGACATGTGTATTTTCCTGCGATTGAAACTATTTGTCTGCGATTGATTTCAATATCAATTCTTTCACTATGATTTCAGATCTAGAATGTTGACATGTGTATTTGTCTGCAATTGTTTTTAATATCAATTCTTTCAGTACGATTTCAGATATGGAATGTTGACATGTGTATTTTCCTGCAATTGATTTTAATATCAATTATTTCACTACGATTTCAGATTTGGAATTTTGAAATGTGGATTTCTCTACGGTTGAAACTATTTACCTGTGGTTGATTTTAATATCAATTCTTTCACTACGATTTCAAATCTGGAATGTTGACATGTGTATTTTCCTATGATTGATTTTAATATCAATTCTTTCACTACGATTTCAGATATGGAATGTTGACATCTGTATTTCCTTGCGATTGATTTTAATATAAATTCTTTCACTGAGATTTCAGATCTGGAATGTTGACATTGTTTACCTACGATTTACAAGTAGATTTGAATGTATTTTAAACGTCTATATTTTTATTGTGAAGTCAGATCTGAAGGGCATGCCTGTCCTACGATAATGGGTAAACAACATAGTTTCCTGCATATGAATTATGAATGCATATGTAGATTTATGTATCATGATACCTTGGTAAACAAATCATTGGCATCACTTCACTCTTAAATTGATTCATATTCATATATAATTAGTGACCCCTATGATAATGGGAAACACCAGCCTTTGCACATGTTTGATTTATGAATACATATGAATTTATGTATGTAGATTGCAACTTTTGCATTAATGTGTAATCAAGTCTATGCCCTTGTTCTCAGCTATAAATCAATTTGTAGTGTGTGGAACAATACAATATCCAAGACCAGAGATGGGTGAGTGGTTTGTATGCAGGGAATTTTCCTTTAAAGGGTTTTATCCTTGACTTCTTGATGATTACCTAATGCATGGAAGTTGTTAGACTTCTCTGGTAGAAAGAATGAATTATAGTTTATTTATAACAATGTTTTCTCATATATGTTACTTATTGAGAAGAAGAAACAACCCCATTGCATACGAGACTTCCATGCTTTGTATGATCCCCTTCTTGATGTTTAGATATCTTTGGGACGGTTCTAGTTAATTTTCTTACCTTAATGGATTTGTCACCCAGCTTGAGGGTGGATCTAGGCGGACCCGCATACGCCAAATGGAACCAATGGTTGGGAGGAAATTTGAAGTCGAGATTTCACTCGCTTAATCCTTTCAGAGTCGAATAGTGACCCATAATAGTTAATTTTTTATTAGGAATATATTTCATCATGTTGCAATTTTGTTAGGTAGCTTATGCTATTAAAATTATTAATTGATTTATTTGCTCCCATGAATTAACATGATTTTCAAGTTGTGTTTGCACAGAATGCATTCCAATAGTGGAAAGGAATTATAAGAAATCATGTTGAATCATTCTACAGACACCAATATTTAGTTAGGTTCCCTTTATTATCAGAATTATTTAAGATAACTAATCTTCTTGTTCCTCAATAGACTACTCAATATACCTGAACCCCAACTCCTACCGGTGTGCTTAGGAGTGATCATTACACTCTCAGGTGGCTATCATATTGTTCGTCTTGACTATGTGTAAAGTAATAAGTGTTAGGAGATACTTATTGGACTAATAAACCTGTGATGTACCTGCGTGGCTTGAGATTGCTTGAAGCTTTTATTATTGTCCGAAGGATATGTATGCATTCCTACTCATGTATGGGAAATATAAGAATAGGTGTTATTGTTTTTACAAACATGTAACCTTGGTTTTTATTATAAATTCAATATTCACTGAGGCTAATAAATTGGTGTACTTGAATGTTCCATTAAAAGAAAAAAATTACAGCGTGTACCCAAGGGTCTATTGATGATATTATGGGTATGTTACAAATAAGCCTTTTTAATGGAATGTGGCATTAGAATTTTTAATTAAAAGACTTAAAAAATATTACTTACTATCACCAAACTTTCTATTCAATAGAACATGTGTCATTAGAATTTTTAATTAAAAGAATCAAACACTTATAAAAATAATCCTAGAAATTAAAAAACTTAAATTATTTTTTCAAATAAAATAAAGGTATAATTTATCAAATGATTTTTTTTTTTTAAATAAGCACCCACGAAGTTTTGAACTGGTGACCTTATGCAAGGAGTGCCTTAACAATACACCATCCACTGTCTATTCTACATCCCGTGAGCAATGGAAAGTAAAAAATAGCTTGGTAAATAATTTTAATAATATAATAAAGTACCCCTGGATGGGGCCCATTAGATCAATCATGGTGCATTAATGGTGAATGAACGTCGCAAGAGCTAGTGGTGGTGTATGAAAAGGGAAAACATTTACCACAACCCCTTCTTGAGAGTTTGTAATGTCCCCATTTTGGCCCTTTAAATGTATTGGATGGAATCATGTAAATGATGTAAATGTATTAGGATGGATTCCTAAGGAGGATCCCAAGGCCAAGGCCCCAGTAGTGAATTTCCTTTTTATGAAGGAAAGTATATTATAGTTGTAGACCATGTGCTAGCAAGGCATGGAAGATGTAAAATCATGTAAATACTCATAATGAAAATAAAAACGTCTAAGGATGTATATGGGAGAGGTGTGAGGGGGTATGGGATTAACCCTTTGTTTCCACGTGTCACCATGAGAACCCCATAAGTTATTTTCTACCCTTTATTAACTCTGCTGCAAGCAAGTGGGTGAAACATAAACCCCTACATTTAATGAGGAATGGTCAAGTGCAGAAATCAACATAGCTAGTTATGGCCACCTTGCTTGACGTAGAAGAAAATCCATCCATAGGAACCCGTACCTTGACCACCTTGACTAGCATAGGCCATGAGGGAATTGTCACCCATCTACCCATTTAGAGGTTGTTCCATATTCAGGGAGGGGGGTGGTCACATTTCATTCCATTGTAACTCGACATGTATAAACATGAGTACCGTGCGTGATTTACATTCCTATCTTTGCGTGAATTCCACCATAACCTCGTCTGTGCAAGACACATTGTATTGATGTGAATTAGGAAGGTCATGGAGACATGATCTATACCAGCTTAGTAGCCTTGACCTTCTATACCTTCCTAGAACAATAATTGAGGGAACGAAACACCTAAGGGATTGGGGAAGCACATAAGGGAACCTTACTCAATTGTGCATGGAGGAGGAGAAGGTACTAAGATTGGATAAGGCCATTGAGATTTCATAGTCTCATGGTTAAGTTCACCGATGAAAAATGTTCATAATTGCCTGTGTGTTGGTTTGAGAAACCCTATTGAGTATTGGATTATCTTGAGAATTGGTGTGCCATGCTGTGAATGATTATGAGATATTCCTTAGTGGATAACATAGCCCAAATCAATGGTGGTACTTGAGTGCTAAAAGAATATATGATGGATAGATACCTACAGTTGGGTGGAACTTTTCACACACATAGCTAGTTTCTTAGACCGTTTACAATTTAAAAGATAAGTATTCATGTGTTCCAATGTCCATAATGGTTATGTGATGAATTTTTAACTGATATGTTGCATTGGACGGAATGATAGCTTAGTTGATGCAATATAATCTTGTTTAATGATTGTGTATGACTTATATTTGTATATGAATTCCTAGAATTCATTGGGTGATGAATAAATAGTTATACATGGTTGAAAAGTAGGGAATTAGAGCTTGAAGTGTTCATTACGTTACATGTCCATTGCTTGAGATTGGTTATTTTTGTACATGGTTATATCTCCATATAGGTTATTGTTTTATGTATGCAATGAATGAATTGGTTGCTGCTAGGTTGTGATGAATACATCATATTGTGTATGGTGTTGTGATGTAGCTCAATTGTTTTCTAGTTTCATATATGTAATGTGATTTGCATAAGTTTTGTGAACTCTGTGAAGGTATAATAAGGATAAAGGAAGTATGAGTCCCTTGTTGTATAAACAAGATGACCTATGCATGAATGGATTTTTAGCTCCTTATACAATTCATTATGTTTGTCTAAGTCTTAGGCATATTCAAGGTTTGCATTTGTGTTACTTGGATTTAATGTATTTGTGCATTGAACAGGAACATAATAAATAGATGTATGTTCCTTATTATGCTTAGGTTCGATGATAAGCATTTGCATTGGAATTTAAATGTTCAAATAATCATGGACGCATGTTGATTGAGCCAAATAGTTTTCCTCCAAATCGTAAGAAATCCAAAGAGTTTCCATGGCCGAACCGCGAAACAAAAGTTGTGGGAAAAATTTGCAAAATTGACTAAGTGTTGGCCTATGAAGGTTGGAGAAATCTCAATCATCGATCATAGTGTCAAACTCAATTAGAGCTATCAATTCAGTGTTGATGCCTTGGTGCCGATATCATAATCGGTGTGGGGGTTGTGAAACAGCCATGGCGTAATGTCAAATTCTGATTCCCAACGTTGGAAAGATGATATGTTTTGGGTGAAGGCACATTTACCGTGTCAATTTTTTACTGTTGCCTTCGAAATGGTCAGACTCAGAAGGTCAAAGGGTACCAGTTGGAAAACCCATCATGCATATTGACATTTGAATGTTGATTTCAGGGTAGGAGAATAGATAAGGCAGGGTGGACTTGCAGCCATGTCATTGTATTGTATCAAGTTTCAAGTCTTGGTATCAAAGGGTTAGAATCGACAAGGAAAGTGGTTTTTGATGTGAAAATGTTTCATCCTCCAACTCCTGGCTTTACAAACATTAGAACAATCAAAGTTAGAAGTGAAAAGTCAAATCGACTTAAAAAGGTCGAGAAAGATGGCTAGGCCATTAGATTTGTCCCTTAGGTCAAATTAAGCATTTTGGATCAATTCTAAAGTTGATTACAGATTCAATTAAGTGATATTAAGGTCTATCTGGTGATCAATTTGTTCAAGGAAAATCGTATCAAATGGCATTGAAGGAAAGAAAAATTTGGTTTCTTCATTCAAAGAAGTCTCTCATCACCTTAAAAGGCCACCAAGGTGATCACATACGTGATTGAGTGGTTTTAGATCAAAGGTTGCAACACTTGGGTTGTTTGGGCTAGAATGCATGACTGTACGAAGGAATAAGAGATGTTGCAAAGTAATATCATATCCAATTAAGTGAAAGACATGGACAATCCACGTGAGTAGATATCGTGGTATAAACATTCTACGTATGAACTACATCCAAGTAAATATGTGTCACAGTTGATGTAGTTGTAACATCCATGGAAGGATAAACCTCATGTTGCAGTATTTATAAAAGGGAAATATTTCACCTTGAAATATTATTGTTTATAGAATATGAATTATCTATTAAAAAGTAGCAGGTATGATAACATGTAGGAGTATTGCATCGAATTTCATCTTGGAGAGAAATCATAGCTAATCACTTGTGTGTTTGGAAAAGAATCCATGGAATGGACCAGATAAGATATGAAAATGGAATTTGATGTTGCATGAAACAATTGAAGAGGGGATTATTTAACTCTTATCTTGCAGTTATATTTATATTTCTGAGTTGTATACAGAAAATCCTACATAGGAAGGTTGGGAGTGTAGGACTGAATAGATGAAATACATGAGCATTAGAAGACAAGAGAAAATACCATAGTGGCATGGTTGACGATGATGATGATGATGTTGTAAGTAACCAACAACATTCAAAAGAGAAGCTAGAACAAAAAACCTATGATGAAGAGGTTGGTGGAAAGACTATGCAGTCCCTAGTAAGAGACCAACTAACCAGGTCACACCAATAGTGTTGATGACAATAGTGAAGGTAATGGTTGTTTTTGTTGATTGTGTAAGTGTTGAAGGAGATTGGGTAAGAATTCCTTTAGTCATAATTTTAAGCATTAGGATTTGGTATGCATGTATTTTGGGTGCATTATTGTGCATGTTATGTATTAATGTTTTGAGCAATAATGGAGATTCTTGAATTTTAATGTTTTTATGAATGATATGCTGAGGACCTGTAACATTTCACAATTCAATCAAACACAATAATTCATCCACAACACAAGATTTATCATGGGTGAAATCCTCATAATAGAGAGGATTAAAAGCCCCAACAATTATTCAAAGTATAATAGATAGATTGAAAATAATGATGTTTACATTATAAGTAGATTTCTTGTTAAGAGAGAATATAGAGAAATAGATAAGAGAGATCCACTGTTACAACTGTATGAACTTGCCATATTCCTAGCATATTAATAACAAGACATAATGACTTCCATGCAAACTCTAGTGAATGGCTACATATGCATTACAATTTTGAATTTCCTTTCTGGAATAATCAATCCATATATTGAATATTCATCATGCACAACTAATTCTCAATACCTTCAATCATGGATATTAAGAGATAGTTAATTGACATTAGACTGAACTCAATATATAACTGAATATTTATCACTTAGTTAACACGGTAACATAAGTGTCATATTGCAATAACTCAAGTGTCACATGCAACACACTTTCTTAACTGAAGTGTCATCCTTTGATTAACGTAAGTGTATTACGTTAGTCTAATTAAAGTGTAAACACTTTAATTAAATATTCCATCTTTCTTTAATAATGTAGTTAATAATTATTAACTGAATCTTGTTGATTGATGAACATTGAGCTCTTCTTTACTTAATTGAATGTTGATCATTAATAGTTCAACTAATGCTTTAACTAAATAACTAATTGAGGCATTCAAATTTAACTAAAGCTTTATGTTGACATACATCCACCAACAGGAGTTCAATCATTGTCGACACCCTTAACGCAATGATCTCCTTGAGCACCAACCCAGACATGTTTTACCCTATCCAACAACACCTGCAGAGCAGATGAGGTCTCACCTGAGATGTTCGAGTGAGAGCTGTTGGAACCAAGTTTCTGCAGTAATAAGGAGGGTTGCACATCTACTGTTCTACTATCACAACATTACTTCATAGATCAAGAATGCATTCATACATTCTTAAATCCATATTAGCATTCATCAGATCATATCAACATGTTAAGATCAATAGCATAAAAGTGGATGCATAAACATATCTACCATTATAACATTATTCAAGACATGAAAATATTGCATCATTCATAAATAAACATCAGCTGACATTATTCATCCACATCACATTGCAAAGAAACAAGAAAAAGGAAGTAAAAAGACACAATGTTTAGGTGAAATTGCCATCATGTCATATTAACCTCTCATCGAAACGCAGTTCCTCAAAATAGTTCCTTCATTCATACCTCGCATCAAAGAAAGAGCATAGATGCTCCAAACATCAAAAGGTAGACACAAGACCGATCTCCATATCATCCAGAAGATCCTCAACATTACAATCTTAGATCTATTGATAGGGTTGTGCCTTTTACAATGCTTTCCACTTGAGTCAACTTCCTAACTGCTTGGATCATAATCTACAAAATAACAACCAAAATATACCAAATATGACCACAATATACAAAATATGGTCAAAATATAAAAATGTGACCCAAAATCCTCAAAACACGACCAATCTACCTTGTGCACCACCTTTCAACCTTGCGCGACATCTTTGAGCTTGTGCAATATCCTTGATGCTGCGTAACTAAGTATCCTCAAAATTGATTGCCAACACTTTATAAATTGAGTTCACTTCAAGTTCTCTTCTCTCATAATATTATTTATTGCTTATCTCATTATCTTACTACATGGTGTATGTTTAATCATCTATCATATCATATTATACTAAGAAGAATTGTCACACATATTGATGATCATATATATAACCCTGGACCATATAATCATATGCTAAAGTAATTCACTCTAGACATGATCGATCTCTATAGGAGACTTAATAGCTTTATCCATATCAAATGACCATGGTTAGTAATATATCACATAGTATAACCACTTTACTAAGTAAAGTATGCCACATCAATAAATGAGGATATTTGCAGGATTTGATATTACTCACAAGACCAGTCTTGATAAATCACAAGCTCACCTCCATAACTAAAGGTCCATCTCATAGGGTATCGTCTATGATGTTGGAAGGCAGTTTTGAGGGTAGTTAGTTGTGCATCATTGAGGATTCCGCGAAAGGTTGAAGATGTCATGCAAGGATAAAAGGTGGTGCACAAGGCAGATTGTCCACATTTTGTGGACTTTGGTCATATTTTGGATATTTTGGTCATTATTTTGTAGTTTTTGGTCCAAGTAGTTAGAAATATAAGTTAAGTGGACCACTGATGTAAAGGTGCAAGCCTATATATAGATTTAGGATTGTAAATGTTAAGGATTTTTCTTTTGGGAGGGATTTAGAGATCGATCTTATGTTTGACTTTGGATATTTGGAGCATCTAGGATCTATCTTTGATGTGATATCTGAACCAAAGAACTATTTTTGGGAACCTGTTCTTAAATGCGAAGTTAATATGACATGATGTAGAATTGAGAGAAACATTGCGTCTTTTTACATCTTCCAGTTTTCCTTTTTTCTGCGATGTGATGCAAATTAATGATAATACAATATGATATTTCACCCTAAATGATGTGATGCTTCTATTTGTTGAATAATGATATATTGGTAGATCTATTTATGCATCACTGCTTATGCTGCGATATGAATATGTTGATGTGCTCTAGTGAGCAAATTTATGATGAATGTATGAACCAATGGTTTGATATGCTAAGTAATGCTCTGATGGTCTGATAGTATATGCATGATCCTCCTTCTTATTGTAGAAAGGTGGTTCCGACAATTGTCCCTCAAACATCTCGGGTGAGACCTCATTTTTTCCAGAGGTGTTGCTGGATAAGGTAAAACCTTTCTGGGTTGGTGCTTAGGGATATTGTTTTGTTACGGGTGTTGACAGAGAGGGAACCCATGTCGATGAATCTGTGTCAACAAATGGTTATGTTTTCAGGACCATAGTGCGAAGGATAAGGAAGAAATGTTGTGGTATCTAACGAGACCGGAGATCCAAGATTGGTTTGATCAGAAGGCACATGAATTTACTGTGGAAGAGAATCAGAACCTGGGATTAACAATGCATAAGTGGCTAGAAAGACACCTCTATTCAGATCTACATGAGTACTTCCTTTCTGAGTTCCCTATCATCTTGTAAGAGTGGTTGTCATGATTAACCTATCGGTAGATAAATTTCCAAGGAGGAGAACCAAATGGATGGACCCCAGAGCTGATCCAGTAGTTGCAGGAGGTAGATAACAGAGCATCAAGGGTTATTGAAGTTTGTCTTGACAACATTCTGGAAGGCTACACCACTGAGTTTGCGGTCAATACAGTTAAATATTACAACGACATAGAAAGGAATTTCTTCAACGGACTAAGAGGTAGGTTTCTCTTATCTTTGCAATTGTCTATTAAGATGCTCATATGTGAAAAAGGCATATTGAAGATGAACTTCGACGAGTAGAGCCTTGGTATGTGGAGGATGCGGGTATCATGAAGACGAGGGTTGGATGGATGGAAGTTACGACAGGACTACGAGGGAAGGAGAGGAAGGAATTGGTCTTATGCAAGGTGGAGAAAGGTTTCGAGAAGAGAAGAGGAAGAGGACAGGAGAGAGTCCTACTATGATTGAAACACAAGGCCATGAGAGAAGACCACAAGGGATGAAGAAACCCTACAACGATGAAGGAGATGACTAGGCTATGCCCGTGCCTGAGGAAAGACCGACCCAAACCTTTTAGCACTATGCCACACTCATGAAGAAATACTAGCTCAATATAGACTTGTTTGAAGTGTCAACAACACTATAATAGTAGTGGATCAACAAGCGTAGGAAGAAGGCCCAAGATGGGGGCGATGATGTGAAGTTACCTTTGTTCCATGGGAATGAGACTGAGGATCCGGAACAATATTGGTTTTTGTACGAGGCATTTTGGACTGTAAAGAAAGCTCATGATGATGATATTAAAAAAATTTAGTTGGTGACGACCCTCTAAGGTCGCACACTAGATTGGTACATGAAATTTGTAGAATTTCCCCTAGGGACTTCAATGAAAAACTTTGGCTGAGATCAAGAAAGGATTGGTCAAGGAATTCAGAAAGCATAAGTCTAAAGCACAATACATTATAGGGTTAAAGGAGATGAAGCAATACCCAAATGAGACTATCTGGGACTTTGATTAGCTATTCAAGACAATGATGTAGAAATTCAATTTTGGAATGAGTGATGTGTAGAACAAGGAATTGTTCATCGCGACGTTACTTCCGCATATTAGGATACCTTTGATACAACAAAGGATTGCAACACAGAGCGAGGATTTGGAGATTGTGATGAAGTTGGAAGCTTAACTAGTGGGATAAAATGGATTTGGTATGAAATTGATTCAAAGACAACTGGCGAATCTAACAATCCAGTTGCAAGATATCAATAATGGAAGAGAGGACCGTGAGGGACTTTGGTGTACTTGATGTCATGCAGAGGGATATCATAAGAATTAGTGCCTAGATTTTTGAAACTGCCTACTATCAAGAGCTCTGAACCCATTGATTCATGGTGACATCCCATGGTGCTACATCTTCCAATTCCATGGGAATTGACATGAAAATTTTGTGTATATACAAAATATGGTCATGAAGCCGACAAATTTTTATTGCACATTTTGCCAATCTGTTGGTAATGAAGAAAAGGATTATCGAGTATATGATTTTCTCCAGGACAGAAAAATGGACATGTACTATGTGAAGGGAGAAGACCATCAAATGATGAAAAAAACTGTAGCAGCAGCCGCAGGTGGTACAACCACAAATGTAGACACAATATATACCACAGCCGCAACAACAACCATTGTTTGTGCCACAACCGTAATTTTCTCCGCCAACTCCACAATGCAACCAGTTGTAGTTTGCTCCACAACAATCATAGTACACTCAACTACAGTATGCGCAACTACAACCAAATCCCCCACAGAAGAAACAACTCAATCAACCATAGTATCAGCAGCGCGGAGGATTCCTTGGAGGATGCGGTTGAGGATTTGGTCAAGGTGGAGGATGACGTCGCGAACCTGTAGAATGTTATAATTGTGTAGTATTGGGACATTATCATAGATATTTCTCGAACTTGAAAGAAGAGTGTACTTATTGTATCATTTATGACCACACTGTTGAGAACTATCCGCAGTTGATCATGACGTGGCAAGCAAGGAACATTCCACAGTTGCAGAGCCAGAACCAAAATCATAACAAGAACGAGAACCAAACTCAGACTCAGAACCAAAATTAAAATTAGAATGCAAACCAACCAGTGAATCTGCCACTGAACCATAACAAATGACCAACAATTGTGAATATCTCAGCAGAACCCAGAATGAAGGACATTGATGTTACTGTCATTACTCGCAAAGGTGCGACGATAGGGGATGATAGTCCATTTCCACAAATTCAGCTGACTGGAAAGAAGAAAGTGCATTTTGATGTTGATGCTGAGAGGGACACATTCTAAGAAGCACGTGATCCGATAAGAAGATATTCGGGTAAGTTTCTTGTTTATGAAATTCCACCTGTTTTTTATTCAACTTTGGTAGAAGGACCATCGTTAAAACATTGTACTTTGCAGAACTTCTTTGAAAGTTGTTTGTCATTGGAAAAAGATCCCAATGCGCTCGCTCAGATTGCAAATCTGTTGCATCAAATGGATAAGGGACGGAAGGAGTCTACAATGAATTCTTTACACAAGAAAGAGAAGGGGAAATAGATGAGAATGAATATTCAGACTGGGGATTACAAGGTAGATTCAGTGATTTTGGATCTAGGCTTGGATGTCAAAATTCTAACAAAGAATACATGGGAAATTATTGGGAAACCACGGTTTGATTGGTCCCCTGTGTAGCTGCGACTGGCTAACCAGGACATAGTAATACCCATTGGAAAAGTTCTGTGTCTCACAGTGGAAGTTAAAGGGATGAATACTTATGCCAATTTTGATGTTATTGAAGTTAATAATGGTGGAGGATCATATCTCGCATTGCTGGGGATTGGATGGGCCAATGCCAACTTAGCAGTGATTAATTTCAAGAAGAGCATAATGAACTTTGAAAACCATGACATCAGAGTCATAGCTCCGATGGACCCAAATGAAGGAAGAAGACACGTTGAACCGATTAAGGAGGAATCTATAGGAGGATGGAATCATGTGTATAACATATTAGAGGATTACATCCATTTGTATGTCGATGGAGAACTAGGTTGGTGTAGATCTAGATATACATCTTCACTCTTATGATGCTTTGGACAACTAGAAGAATCGAATCCATGAGGTATAGATTCATAAGTGTGGCCTGATTATGCAGTCGTTGTATCGAGTTGCAACAGAGACCCTTGAGTTTCCAGTATATGAAGGACCTCCTGAGTTGTCTGTGTTTCTAGTTGAATTTGAGGATAAGGTTTCAAAAACACAACTATTGTTGGAGTTGGATGAAGTGTTGAAGGATACTACAACATGTTGGTGGGAAAACCATAAGAAGTCAATCATTGGGAAGTCATAGTGTCACAAGTTAATGTTATTTCACTTTAGTGAAGAAGAACAGTATCAAGCTGAGAGGTATGATGGGAGGAGTGATCCCAACAGTCATTTGATAGTATCTCAGACCATCTAGGCTTTTGTGACCCAAAGGCATGTGGGTACACGCCTTTGTACACACGTTGGATGAAATTCCACATCAGTGGTATGTATCAGTTGAGTCGCACAAAGAAATTACAACCTGGGAGGAGTTGTCGACGTGTTTCAGTCATACATTCAGTTTTGAGGATGTAGACCCAACCATTCATAGTGCATTGCAACATATCTGCAATGTTTTTATGAAGGTACTACCCTTCGCATATCCGGTAGATCCGCATCAAACACATATTATGCAGTCGATGATGGAGTGCTACAATGTGACAGGAGGGTCAGATGATGGTGATGATCCATGGAACTTCAATATTCCAGAGATAGAAGGAATTCAAAATGTCGTAGCACCTAAGATATCGACGGATCAAATGAATCAACCATTAAAAATTTGGAAGTTCAACATTGGGACAGAGGAGCAACTAAATTTCATGAATGTTGGGGACTACTGGGACACATAAACAATGGAAAAGATCACTGATCTGTTGCATAAGTTCCAATATTTGTTTCCTTCAAAGTTTTCTAAGCTGAAGGGGATATTGGGAGATTTGGGATAGATGAAGGTCCCACTAAAACTAGATGTGAAGCTTGTGAATTAGTGACCGTATCACCTGAATCCATGATACACAGAGAGAGTCAAAGTCAAGCTCGATAGAATGCTCGATGCTGGGATAATAGAATCACTTGAGGAATTAGAATGGATCAGTCCCATGGTGGTGAAAGATAAGAATACATGTTAAGATTCAGATTTGTGTTGACCTTAGAAAATTGAATGATGTGTGTCTGAATGATCCATTCCCGACACCATTTACTGATGAGGTACTAGAAGGAGTGGGAGGTCAAGAGATCTATTCATTCACAGATGGATTTTCTGGCTATCACCAAATTAATATCATGAAAGAAGATCGCCATAAGACAACCTTTGTTACTAAATGTGGATTTTTTCAGTACACTATGATGCTATTTGGACTGAAGAATGCACCTATGATATTTTCCAAGATTGTTGTCACCGCTTTCAAGGATTTTATTCACAAGTTTCTAGAAGTTTACATGGATGACTGGAAGGTTTATGGATTAATCAGGGACCATATGGAAAACTTGCGGCTAATGCTGGAGCGATGTTGGAAGCATCAGATTGTCTTGAATTCGAAGAAGTACATTTTTTGTGCACCTTTTGGGATGTTGTTGGGGCATATTGTTTGCAATGAAGGATTGTTGATTGACCCAACCAAGATTGTGCTAATTTTGAGCTTTCCACCACCTACAAATGTGAAGCAGTTTAGAGAAACACTAGGCCATATTGGATACTATCACAAGTTCATCTGAGGTTATTCCGCGATCACAGCCCCTATGGAGAAGTTTCTAAAGAAGAATGCGCTATTTGTATGAAGTCAGGAGTGTCAAGGAAGTTTTTACACATTAAAGGAAAAGATGGCTTCCACACCGATACTAGTTTTTCCTGATTGGACGAAGGCGTTCCATGTTCATGTTGATGCATCACGAACCGCGATGGGAGTGGTGCTGGCACATCCAAGTGAAGGTGATATTGATCACCTGATCACTTTTGCTAGTCGAAAGATGTTGTCTATGGAGAAGAATTATACTATGACATATAGGGAAGGATTGGAAATAGTTTATGCATTACAGAAGTTTTGACACTATCTGTTAGGGGGTCATTTAAAGATGTTCATGGATCACTTTGCTTTGAAATACCTGGTGAATAAGCCTATGTTGGGGGCGGGGGGAGATATGTTGGTGGATACTTCTCTTCCAAGGGTTTTATTTTGAAATAATCATGAAACTGGGTCGCTTGAATGCAGGATCAGACCATGTATCATGAATTGAGACAGGCGAATAATCGATGAACATTGAAGATGGGTTACCATATGCACAACTATTCAGAGTAGAGATGGTTGATGACTACTATGAGAAAATAGTTTAGTTTTTGGTGACGGGAAGAACACCAAAAGGGATTACTACAAGGTAGAAGAACCAACTAGTTTTTCGAGCTGTAGACTTTTAGGTGATTGTTGGAGAACTCTATAAGTTGGGACCAAATGAGATCCTACAACAATGTGTTCTACCAAATGAATAGGGATAAGTATTGGAAGAAGCACATGTGGGAGTTGCAGGTGGACACTACAGAGGTCGTATTACTACCAGGAAGGTGCTCCGCGCAGGGCTTCAGTCGCCAACTCTCAATGGGGATGCAACAGAGTATGCACAGAGTTGTGACATTTGTCAAAGGAATGGGAATCCCTCACAGAGGGACAAGATGATGTTAGTACCTCAGTGGCGCTGCAGCCATTTGAAAAATGGGAAGTTGATTTTGTGGGAGAGATCAGCCCACCTAGAAAGAGAACTGGTGCGCGGTATATCATTAGAGAAATGGATTATTTGGAAAGATGGCCGGAGGCTGTACTAGTTGTAGATTACACCTATGCGACAACAATGAGGTTCCTATTTGAAAATGTTGTTACTTGGTTTGGTTGTCCAAATATATTGATGAGCAATCAAGGAATTCACTTAATCAATTGCATTGTCATTGCATTAACAGAGGAGCTTCAAATACAACATAAGAAGAGTAACCCTTATCACCCATAAGAAAATAAGACAGTTGAGGCATTCAATAAAGTGTTGGAGCATGCACTCACAAAGGTGTGTAATGAAAATTATGATTACATAACCAATTCTTGCACATTTGGAATCAAGTATAGGTCTATCCAAACAAATCATCCAAATGTTCATCATGCCCTTACCCATGATTATTACACATAGCATACATTACCAGTACATGGCCATTATTCTTAACTTTATTTGATCATTAAACTCATAAACAACACACATACAAAATATGGTATTCATTTATATGATGAAATTCGAACCTAAACAATTGGGGCATAAGGCTCCTTTCCTTTGCCATCCCCACACCTCACCATACCTTGGGTAGATAATGTTGAGATAACAACATCATGAGTCATTCTCTAGAATTGTGAGTAATATAAAGTCAGTAAACTTGTGAGTAATATTAAGTCATACAAATATTTGCATGTATTGAGGTGGGATACTAGTATTGAAGTCTTGTGAGTAATATCAAGGCTATAGACTTGTATGTAATATCAAGTCGGACTTATGAGTAATATCGAATCAAGTATTCTCATAGATGGTACACTCTGAGATGAACCTTGAGATTATAAGTAGTATAAAGATGATTCTTATGAGTAATATCAAGAATGGTCTTGTGAGTAATATCAAGACAATAGACCATGGGAGGCAGGTGTAGGTGGGATCATCTTTGATCCCGATGGAAACATTGTGTCTTCTTATGCCTAGGGACTTGGTCGAAAAACCAACAATGAAGCATAATGGCTTTCTCTTTTCTATGAAATGAACCTATTGAGGAAACTCAATATCAACAAAATCATGTTTCTTTGGGATTTGAAGCAAGTACTCCATAAAAATAATAATAAAAACCACAGAGGCATGGTTAAAGTTAGAAGAATCTATGAGCGCATCCAACAAGTATCTAGAGAAGTACACGTTTCCTATACCCACATCCTCTGAGAATTTTTTTTAGAGGTGGATAAATTGGCAAATCAAGACACCAAGATAAGAATTGGATCAACCAAGGTGAAAGGATTTTTCTCTAATTACTTTTATGTCCCCTAGGTCAATTTGTCTTTCTATTCAATAACAAGGGGGGTCCTCTCCTAGAAACAATCATATCCCAATTCCCATGATGAGGTTGAAGTACAAAGAACACTTGGTCAGAGTACCTATCGGCATTGTGAGTCGGAGACTCTCCTCATCCCAACGGTTTTCCAACCAACAAGCAGCATGGCTTCCAGCCCCCACCTATTGTTTCGAAGCCCATTTGATGAATTTAATAGAGCCTATTTCCCTCTTCAATTGGAATTGAAGGCTCGCACGAGCCATGGATTCCCTCAAAATTCAGAACCCATCCTCTCCCTTGGTTCATTCTACCCTATGATTTTGTGCAACGAGTGCTCCTTCCTCATAAAATAATGTCCATTCCTTTGAAGAAAATACTCTCGGTAGTGAAGACCCTCGCAAATATGTAGGAATAGTTGAGAGAAGGATCCTACTTGTGAAGCAAATGATCTTGTTTGTAAAGAGAAGGTGTATGTATGTGAAGACCCTAACATTTTGCAGGTAGAGCCGAGATTGACTCTAAGCTCTCAGCTATTAGAAAACTGAGGAACGTTGTTGGGATAGAGTTTGGTTCTCTCATGAACATGTTGGAAACTTATTTTTCCATCGAAGGTTCTTTCTCTTGTTGTATTTTAGGCCTCAAGTGATTGGACCAGTCAGAGTTTGTGACTCTCCAGGTTGAAATGGAAGAAAAAGGTGCTATTATGGAAGACAACTAGAACTCCCTTAAGGATATCAAGAAGAATATAAGATGGCTATATGACATAATTAATAGAAGCATGGAATAAAGTAACAAAACTATGGAATGGATGGTTCGACAGATAGAAAACAAAGACACCCACATAGAAGATAACCATCGTGACTTGTATGAGATAATGGGAAACATAGGCTACGTGAAGGATGACCTGAAAAATTTAGTAAATATGAACCAGGGAAGCTTCATCTAGGATAGCCAAAATAGATATCAAGCGATGGAGGATGCCACTATGGATAAGCATTTCAAAGAGAAAAAAGGAAAGCAAAAGTAGCAAGCCTAGTTTCATGGGTATTTCATGTTTTTTGGTATTCTCGTTTCAGGTGTTTTTGTTTGTATATACCCATCAAGGGGATTTAGAAGTTTTACTAGGAATAGAAGCAAGATCAAGACATTAGCTATCAGCATGAATATTTCTGTCATTTTTTTTTTCTAGAACCTTGCAGGTCTCAGACCACCTCTTTTTGTATCCTTGGCTAGCTAGAACCTTTTTATTAGTACAATATTATCATGGTTACTGTTAAAAAAAATATCAAGACAATATACTTGTGAGTAATATCAAGTCCTAAAAATATCCTCAGTTATTGAGGTGACATACTTTACTTGGTAAAGTGGTTATACTATGTGATATATTACTAACCATGGTAATTCAAGATGCATAAAGCTATTAAGTCTCCTCTAGAGACTGATCACCTCTAGAATGAATTAATTTAGCATATGACTATATTGTTTGGGATAATATATATGATCATAAGTATGTGTGAAAATTATTCTGAGTATAATATGATATGATATATGATTAAAAATAGACTAGGAAGTAAGATAAAGAGATCAGCAATAACGAGATTACGAGAGAAAGAGAATTTGAATTGAGCTCAAGTTATAAATATTCAGTTAAATACGAATTCCTTAATCAGTGCTTTAATTAAAGCATCAATTGAACTATTAGTTATCAACATTCAATTAAGTAAATAAGAGCTCAATGTTCATCCATCAGAAAGATTTAGTTAATAATGATTAACTATGTGATTAAAGAAATATGGAATAGTTAACTGAAGTTTCTACACTTTAGTTAGACTAACAGAAGGCACTTAAGTTAATCAAATAATAACACTTCAGTTAAGAAAGTTTGTTGCATGAGACACTTGAGTTATTGCACTATGACACTTACGTTAGCATGTTAACTAAGTGATCAATATTCAGCTAGAGATTGAGTTCACTCTAATGTTAGTTAACTATCGGTTAATATCCATGATTGAAGGTATGGCACATTAGTTGTGCATGATGAATATTCAATACATGGATTGACTATTCCAAAAAGGAAATTCAAAATTGTAATGCATATGCAACCATTCACTAATGTTTGCATGGTAGTCATTATGGCTTGTTATTAAAATGCTAGGCATATGGCAAGTTCATACAGTTGTAACAGTGGATATCTCTTATCTATTGCTCTTTATTTTCTCTTATCATGCAATCTGTTCATGATGTAAACGTCATTCTCTGCAATCTATCTATTATAGTCTAAAGAATTGCTAGTTTTTTCACCTCTCTATTATGAGGATTTTCCCTAGGGTATATCTTGTGTTGTGGATGAATTGTGAATTGTTACAGGTCAGCGGGATATCATTGATACAAGTTTTAAAGTTCAAGAATCTTCATTATTTCTCAAAACATTAACATGGTATTAGAGAAAGGGCATGGAAGAGCTTAGTTTGTGCAAGCAACTAAATCCTACCTAGATATTGACATATTGAGAAAATAGCTTTAAGCAATGGCATGGATCTCTGTCCAACTGGAAGACTAACTTGTAGGGTGAATTCAAGAGCAAGTCAATATGCAAAATTCCCGTCACTTTTCAGGAGACAAATTTTGGAAAGAAGTTACGATCAATCCATAAGGAATCAGACAAAACTGTTGAAACCCCACTTCCCAAATGGGATTATTTATCATAATGGTTATCAAATTTCAAAAATTCACAACTCTTTGAGATATATGATCATGTATTTGAAGATGAGATTCTCATATGAATTGGATGAATTGGTTGAAAAACCAAGGGATTTATGGATTGGATATTATCCTTTTTTAGTGGATCTTGTGTGTAATGAGATCCTAATAGAATTTGGACTCATTCGAAGAAGAGGACAACGATCATTGGAATACATTTTTCGCAAATAAGAGCATTCACTCCATGCTACATGGGATATAGTTTCGCCATGTAGATATTCACTACCTCCTGCATGCACTCAAATTTACAAAGAGATCAAAACAAGGGGACTCCAGTAATATCGATAAGGAATTAGAGATCAAGAGGGCGCACGCAAAATAATAAAATATAATTACTTGCATTTTTTATTATATGTTATTTAAATCTATATGATTTTGAATGTTTTCATTATAGTCATATAGAGATTCATATTCCCGGGATTAGGATTTGTGAGCATATATGTTGATTTTATTTCCTTTAATGGTAAATACAACAATGCATGATTGTTTGATGAGATATGAATATAAAGCATGCATGATTATTTCAAAATATATGATTATAGAGATGCACAATTGTTTCATAAGATATGACTATAAACCATCCCTGATTGTTTCATAAGATATGAATATAGAGTTGCATCATTGATTCATGAGATATAAATGTTGGGTTGCATGGTTGTGTTGGCCGGATTTTCTGAATGAGGCCAACTAAGGAGAGTCATCCCACACAAGTCACTTACTGGAGCTTTCGGTGTGTTTGGATTAGTTGATTCTCACATTTTTTTGTCCTTCTACCATCTAGGTTTTCACTCTCTTAAGGAGAGTTCTAACACTTTAACCTAGAAAAAACATATCCTAAACTAATTAATAAATACTAAATTCTAATTAAAACAACTAAACTAGAATTAATTATTTACCTACAAGACATAGTAATCTATCTACAATAAAATTTCTATCTGACAACTAAAATTGTCTATTTAACAGCTAGAAGTCTGTTTAACAGCTACTAAATCAGAAATAACTAATAATGTCTAATTTGTATTTTTCTCTCTTAAGGAGAGTCTATGTTTTGATTTTTTGAAATATTTTCCCACGAACTATTCAAAAAGATAAAATATAGCTAATTAAATACATAATATATTTAAGAGTTGTTAAATCAGAAATATGAAAATTAAACTAAAAAAAAAAAAAAAATTAACCTATATTACCTAAACTATCTTAGCCAAGAGCGAATTATAAATTATGTTAACAGTCTATTGGCCCTATAAGTAACAGAAAGTTAAGAATAACTGATGAAAGTAAAGCTTATCACATTTCCAAAGATAATGACTTTCTATTGAAAAATAGTTTTATGATATTAGGACTATTAATAAAAATTTAATGGACTTAAAGCATAACTGTCAACAAGCAATTAACATATAACATTTTAATATTCAAATTTTAAGATATTTAACTGATCAATTGAATACCTATAAAAATATAGGTTAATCAACTAATAAGTTAATGTATATGCAATATTACTCAATCAAGTTATTAATAAAAATTTAATAAAGTGATAGAAATAATATTTAAATAAAACACAAAATGTACTTTGATTTGAGTCCCCTAACAGAATTCATACAATTATCACAAAGTATAGCTGTAAATGAATTAAGAAAGGAATATTACTATGGAAAATATGTATATTAATTCATAAAAATTGCATCAGAAATATGATACCATTCAGAGAATCAGTGCTGATAAAAATCACAGTAACAACAGTTATCATAAACTTGCAATAGAGTAAAAGGTCTATTACTCCAATGCATAGTCTTCTTCCATGTACTTGAATCCCTTTTCAGGTGATTCTTCATAGTTTATGTAATAAAAACTAATTAACTAATTTAAATATTTTGTGTAACTAATCTCTAAAAATATACTTATATCTCCTAACAGCTGTCCAAAAATTGAAACAAACGATTCTTCAAAATCACTTTGTTTAATCAAATTTTCCTCAACCGAATACATGTGGCATTCAAATATTCAACAAAATCGATTGTTTTAACAAATGTAATAAAAAATCACAATAACATCATTCATGAAAATTCATCCATGCAAGACATGAGAAACACTTGACATCTAGATCCTTGAAAAAGTGAACTGCTCCATTATCTGGTAGCAAAAACTTTGTGGAAGTAATAGCATCAAGATCAAAATCCATCCAGCAAAGACACATGTCATCCAATTCATTGCCAAGGGTAACACCTGGTATTATAAATTGCTTGCTTCCAACAACAACCATTATTAAAACACATCCATATTTCAACCTGTCATAATAAAAAAAACAACATATTATTTTTTATGATGAAATTGCGTTAAAATAACAGAAATAATAAATCTCAACCACTTCCTATAGAATATATGTTATGTGGGTATGGTATTTAAAATATATTATTACTTGTATAAGTAAAACAACATTTTAAACTGTAACAATAGAAATTTCAAGTCAAAATTTGCAATTTCGCAGCTGTTCTTTCCTTTGATAACCTAGCCTACAATTTCACAATTTAATATTTTTCTACTCAAACTATTTTAGTAATCGTTAATGGGTTACATACATATATATTTTAATTTCTTTGTATTTATCCTTCTTTTGCTTCAAATCCTTCCACCTCTCTATCCAAGCCACCAATTCTCCTTTAAAAATATTAATTTCCTCAACCTTAACTAACGCATCTACGCGCAATTTTTCAACCTCAATTTCCAATCGAGACATACTGATTCTAAAGTCTTGTTTAAGTACTCTTTGAAGACTTTTATTTCTCCTAGAAAGTGATGAATTTCCTATAGATAATGGTCTAGACTCGGGGATACCATGAGAAGGCCTATCCAAACCTTCTTTGAGTAAATCAACACAAGATCATTTTCTTTACAATTACATTCAATGTATTCGTTATCTTGAGTGATTTCATGATATGGAAACATATTTTCATCCTCACTAACGATTTCAACTAATGACGTTTCCTTTTGCTGCTAAAAGGTTGCAGGAGCTACTATGGTATCCATAATTCTAGTAAAACTTCGAGCAGATACATAGATCGAATCTCTCTTCTTAGGTATCAGTTTATCAAACATAATAGAGTCTATGTTTTGTCTTTCAACAAATACATCAGGATTTCGAGTAATTTCTTCATTAATTTGAACAGGTTGTGAAATAACAGATCTTCTAGCAATTGTCATATGAGTATCTTTTATTGTGCTAACACCAATGTTTGTTGACAAGGTCGGTTGATTTCCTTCTATCTCCATATGGTTATCATCAAGTTTCAACGCAGAGGTTTTTCTATCAGATAATTTTCTTCTCTTTAACTGAGACTTAGACAAAGATGGAGGCAAAAAATTAGTTGGAACGAAACCATTGTCAATTATAAATTGATCCCAACTTCCTCCAGTTAATGAAAACTAATATTGAACCAACATCTTAACTAATCCATGATGAAATAAACTATGATCTTGATTTCTTATAGTACTTTGTACTGCATATGATAGTTTTTCGAGACTATTTAACATAAAGGAAGAGAGATTCAATTTTGATCCCTTAAAGGCCATTAACAATATCAAATGATAAAAATGTACAAAAGAGTAATGGCCATTACATGTTATATTCCTGATGATTAATTGGAGCAAGGGTTTCCATTGGGGTTTCCATAATTTTACAAGAAACCTTTCATCAAAATTTGCAGGTAGAGGCAATAAGAATTGTTTCCACTTTTTCCTCTCTTTTGAACCATTTTTCCCAAATCTGAGGTAACTGTGTTGCCTTGGATATAAAACCCTCGTAAATAATCAAAGTCAAATCTCCTATTTGTGCTACGTTTTCTTTAAGGGATAACATGAATCTATGGGTTACATCAGTGTTATGTCCATTCAATATTCTAACAAACTTTCCCCATCCAACCTTATCAATTACCTGAGAAGCCTTTGGATCAATATCCAAAAACTCATCACCAACTACTCAATTTTTCGTAAGGGTTCCCTTACGACAACACTGAGTAAAAAAATAAGGGTACACACTAATGGATATTATGCACCAATCTATCTCTTCCTCCTGTTGTCAAAACCCTAAACTCCATACCTTTCTTTTCCAAAATGAAAATAAATCCATTCCTAGGGTTTTAATAAATGAGCTATGGTGTGGAGCGAAAGATCATAATGATACAAACAACGGAATCATAATCGTATCCATGAATCATAAATGAAATTGATATTCGAAATCATATTAGCATAATGAATTGACACGATTATGTACCATAATCACAGATGTCTAATAATGATTAACATGTCAAATCAAATCTAGGATAGTCACCATATGCAGTATTTATGATTTCGATTTGCAAAGATGTCAACATAGTTAGCATATGATTCGAAATGTGTTTGATCATTGTTTTGATCATAGGTTTATGCATAATTCGATTTGCACCTTTTTTATAACAGTTAGGGTATGGTCCTAATGATATTTTTGATGATTCACTTAAGCATAGTTATCATAGGATTTAAATGTTTAATATTTGGGCGTAGTTTTAAAGAATTTCATGTTTTAATTTATAGAAAATCAATGTATAAAACATGAAATATATTGTTAATATTTTTCCTAGACATTATAAATCAAATTAACACAACCCTAATGTAATTAAAATATTTAATCATGAGAAGACTATTCATAGTTGAAAATCATAAATGCAATGCAAATCTCAGTTGTGAAATGATATTAATAAGTTATAATTAAATTTTAACGAAGAAAAACTGATTATATATGAAAAATTGATTTAGCAACTGCTAAATGAATTTTCAATGATAATTTCAGGTAATTCATCGCAAGAGTATTGCAAATGTTTTTTGCTAATAAAATAGATGTTTCAATATTAAGACTACCTTCAATATCATAGATTTTAAAGGAACTCTATAAATTTTAAAACAAAAATAAAAAGGTGAGAGGGTCGATTCCTCCCAATAGATTGTTCATAAATATATGAATATAAAGTTGCATGATTATTCATGATATATAAATGTAGGGCTACATGATTATTTGATTATCATATGTTTTTATAAAATCATATTTTGTTTTATTACAATCTGTATTCCTCGGATTATGAATGATTTTATTGTATGAACATGATTAAAATCATATGTTACATTCTTTCTATTTATTGGTAAATAAAAAACTCGTGTTAACAAGAACAAGGGGTTGCATAAAAGTTCATGAGATCTAAATATAAGACTAATATAGAACTACAAAACATTAAATGAAATATGAATGGGGTTATGTCAAAACATTGATTTAATGTATACATAATTATATGAACCAATGCAAATACATTGAAGTATTCATGAGATATTGTTATACTAAAACAGTGGTTAAAATGTTTTGCATGTTAGTGTGTGTTGTTTGTCTTTTATTTAAATGAATAGATTATGGAAAATTTCTAATAACTTGATTGGATTTGGTTTGTACATATAAAAAAAATATAGGTCTTGGCCTACAAGTAAAAAATGGCATGTATTGAATGAGGAGTAATTATGATGGTTGATACTGAAGGAGAGCGGTATGATGTAAAGAAAGAAGCTTCTAGTAGCATATTGAGTGGTTCCTATGTATTAGGAAGAAGTCATATAGAATCTCTAATCCTATTCTGATAGATGCAAATAATTCTGGAGATAATTAAATTATCGTGTTTACATTCATGTGTCAAGAAGAGCTTCATACATATATGAGCATGAGTATACATGATGGACCCGTATTATGATTTTCACATCCTAGTGGTGAGAGGGAGTATCTAGATTTTCTATCTCTTCAAGAACCAGTAAAAATGGTTGATGTATATTATGTTAAAAAGAGACCTACATGATGCACATACTTCTAAGGAAGTTGAGAAATGTATTCAATAATCTTGTTATGATTCTTGTGATTAGTGGTGTGGCAGCCACCAAACAAATATTTTCTTTATAAGGGAATTGTGCAGCAAAAGGACCTGAAGAGTTTTAGGATGATGGAATACAAATCCATGACCACACATATGAAGATAAATATGAAATTTAATAATTCTTATTTCATATTTGGAGGATCTCAAGTTAGTTGAGATGTATTTGGTTAGTCATAGGTCCCATAATAAGTTATATGCTTTGAAATCTATACATAGACATGTACAAATCATGTGTTGCGGTACCTACTTGGTACAAGTGAATGTGGACTCAAATATGTCTTGGTTAGTGAAATAGTGTTTTCAAAGTTATTTGAAATCAGACTAGTATAGTGATCGAAGAAACATTACATGTGTTTCTCTAAATAGAGCATGTTGTAAAGTAGTAAAACTTTATGAGGTTCCTAGTCAGTTAAATCCAAGAAATGATACAGAAAAGAGAAATACAAATCCAATACATATCTACAAATAATAAATATATGTTAAACATTCACTCATGTAGTCTAAGTTGTATTTCTAGTCATGAATGGCCCAGGGATAGTTTCTTTTTGGATAGACATCAGGAGTGAGTCATATATCTTGATTATACAAGAGTGAGTCATATATCTTATGAATGTCAAGGGTGAGTCATATCTCTTTATTATACAAGAGTAATTTATATCTCTTGTGGTGTTCACCACATGTGAGAAACATTGCCAGCATTCTTACTAAGCCTCTATCAGAGACAATCCTGGTTGTAGAACAAAAATACTCCTCTAGTTGCAGATGGAGTATTGATGTATCTTCATAGGAATCAATAGATAAAGTCCCCACCAATTAGTCATGGTACATGACACATGAAGCCATAATATGTGATATATTATGGAGAGAATCCATATGAGCAGAGACATGGTCGAAGCCTAGGATACTATTGATACTTAAGAAGATTCGGAATAAAAAGCTCATAGGAAACTTCTCCAAATAACAGAATATTCAAGAAGTCAACAAATGTTGAAAAGCAAAACAAAATATGAGACCTTATTTCTGCATGATATCACACATTTGATGTATGTTGTATATGATGGATTTGGAATCCATAGTTTCTAGTTGATAGAAATTGTATTATGGATCCGATCCACATGGTGCTACTATGTGTAAGTAGTTGGTTGGTATCTAAGAAAACCTCTTGTATTTTATGCGTACTATTAAGCATATGTTTGAGTACCTTTGAGGTACATTAGGATATGCTATTTATTGTATTTGATATATGGCATACCTATTATATGATTTTGTTATCCAACTATTTTTTTAGCTTGAGATAAGTGATGTAAATTGTGGCTAGTACTACACAAGCAAATGTATTGCGGCTAGTACTACAAAAGCAATATCTATGTGAGAGAGTACTACAGAAGAAAATGTGTTTTGCGGATGCTGAGGAGTAGTGTATCTTGGGAAGCTACCTACTAGGATGAAAGACTTGAGCCTATAGTAATTAATTGTTAATAGTCAAGATTTCTGAAAAGCCCTATATGTGTTATGATAAAACACATTGAGATGAAGTATCACATCATCAGAGTCATGTTCATGTAAGTAAAATTTTAGTACATAACTATGGATGAGCATATTAAAAATTTGTGGATAAGCTGCTTTCTGTGACGAAGTTGAGATACTTTTGGGATGAGCTTGGTATGGCAGGAAATTATTGGTAAACCATAGAATGCCCCCCTCACTGAGAGGGAGTGTTGATATTACAACATCAAGATTCATTCTTGAGACTTGTGAGTAATATCAATTTAGTATATCTGTAGAGTAGATGAGGTCTCACCTGGGATGTTTGAGGGAGAACTTTCGGAACCAAGATTCCACAGTAAGAAGGAGGATCGTGCATCTACTGTCAGACTGTCACAACATTACTTAGCAGATCCAAGCATTGGTTCATACACTCATCATAGATTTTATCACTGGATCACATCAACGTATTTGGATCACAGCATAAGCAGTGATCCACCGAAGAATCAGCTGGTGGACCTATCACGATGCCCGATAATTCATCTACGCTAACAAGTTCTCGACATTACACAATCCATTCATCCACGATGGCCTCCATCTCTACATCAGATAGTTTATAAGGTGTGGGAAACTACTTCTTATCTAGGTCTCTTAGTGCCAGCACATGAATGACACATGGCCCCATTGCAAACTGAAAAATACGTTGATATTTTACAACCGCCTCTTCTGATAAGCACGGGATATTCATGGTTGTAGCCTACAGTGCCTCCCAATATAGCCAAAACTGTAATGAGTAGTCCTTGAGTTTTTCTTCTTCCTTTATGTACCATATTTTTTTATAGCATTCCCCTTTTCATACTTTGGCAACCTCAACGTACATGCCCTGGTAGTTTTTGGGCTCCATCTAGGAAAATAGTGCGATCAAAATGAGCAACCAGTTGTAAGTGAATGGTTGTTGCCCCTCCTATACCGCTAGCACATCATCTATTAATTGGTTCATCAGGAACAAGGACCAGTTCATCTTCACACCCTGTTCACATTGCTTAGCACACGCTATGACCCCTGAAGTGCACTAGTTGGGTCAGTTCTTTCTTATCACCTTGCTGGTTAGAATTCTTGTTGCGATAAAAAAAACCTGTGCATTGATGTTGTCTACAACATATGCATTCCCACCGTGCTATAATTTATACCTCTTCTTCAGCTTCACTGCCAGTCTTTTATCGTTATCCTTCCCCTGGAAATGTTGTGATGGGTCGGGCCCCTCCTTGGGCAGCCCTGTGATCTATTAAATCATTTCAATGGTGACTAGTATCGACCGTTCTAGCCATAGATAGCCTCCATGAAATAAATCTAATAGTTGTTTCCCACATGCATTGGCTTCCACCAACCTTTTGAAATAAGGCATGTTGATGAAGCCTAAAAACCTGATCTTTCCAATCCCCGCACCTAGTCATGTGGAGTGCACACTACTAGGCCACTGCCTACCTCTGTCACTGATACAAATGGGTCTATTGTGATCTCAATTGTCACTAGTAGATCGTGATATTCATACTTCATCTTCATGATGAAGAGAACAATGTCCATGGTGCATTGTATGCCCTACGGTATTTTCAACATCCTGAATGGATACCTCTGGTTCTTTGTTATTTTGTGTGTCTTTGCATCCGGACAGCACTCAGGAACATAGCCATGGATGTCCATAGTGGACACCCCAGTATTTTCCATGGATTCCTCGGCTCCTGATTTCAATGGTCCTTCTTGCTCGATCACCTCTTCCTATTCCCGTGCGGAAATCCAGGCCAATCGTTTCTTCTGTACTTTGGAATTGGGCCGCTGCACCCCTCTCTTCTTCTTTGGGATTGATAACGAACCCACGGGCATGCTGACCACTTATTTCTCAATGGGAACCCATACAATCGGTGAATATCTCCCACTTATACTTTCTACCAGTGTTGGATCACTTGGAATTCCTCACATTCGCCCACAATTTCGCAACACATCACCAAGTTAACCTTACTCTGCTCTGTAACTTAGTTTTCTAACACAGCACAACACACCACAATAATTATGCAACAAATTCAGAAACTCAATATTCACAATGGTAAATTCATACCATGTCCTACCCCTTATTATAGTTCCAATTCGACCATGTGAAAGATCTCTTAATCATTGCGACCAAATCCTCCATTAATCACCTGAATCCACCACCGATCCACCCAATCTAACAGTCGGATCCCCCATTAATGCGTGTCTCGTCCAAGAGCACTACTGGTTAACCGATTTAAATACTGTATTTATTGTTTACTTGAATCTGTCGCAACCCTGCATAAATTGTGACATGACTCTCTAACTGCGACTTTGACTCCTCTACTTACACAGCCCCGAACTCCTAGCGCACCATCTTCCTACTTACCATCTTATGAAAAAAAAATAGAGATTCTTTTTTATTTTTTTCATGCACAATGCCTCAATCATCTCGCAACACTAAGAATTTCCTATAGGTCTTCATCCTTCTACCATTTACTAACATAGGAAGCATCGCACCATCTAATTTGTGCAATTGTATTATGCTGCTCACAGTAATGTAATTGATAACATATGGACCTAGCCAATGCATCTGCAACTTAGCTGGATGTTTGGTTAACTTGTTTTTATACATCAACACCAGTCCTCCTTGCTGAAAGTGTTTGTTCTTGATATTTTTATCATTCCAAGCTTTATGTCGATCCTTCTCAAAGAGCTCATGAAAACCTCCAACAAAGCAGTCTTATTCTAGCTGTATCAACTGAGCTAGGTGTTCTTCTAATTTTCCTTCATCATCCATTCCTATCTCTTCTGCAATGCACAACCTCAGAATGATGTACTCCATTGGAATGAATTCTTCTTTCCCATACACAAACTTGAATGGTGTCTATCCTTTCAATCTTTTGCAAGTGGTGCAATATGCCCACAAGATTCCTAGAATCTTCAATGTGAGTGTATGTGTTAAGATGCATTATGGAAGTGAAGGGATGTGAATGTCAATGCATTGTGTGAATGCATGGATGTGCCCTATAAATTTCATTGCAATTTATTAATAGATGGAATTATATAATTAGTGGAAGTTAAAAGATCATTCCATGAGATTCTATGAGTTCAGGGAAAAGGAATTGCATGAAGAATGTATTCTTGTTGGATGGATACTAGCTTCCCTATTGGGAGGATGGAGTTGCAAAAAAGGGAATGGATGTATTGCAGATAACATTGGGTAGATATGGAAATGTGTATAATTTTAGAATTTTAATGGCCATACTACATATTAAAACATTTAGAATGATAACATCATAACCATATGCAAAGGATCACTAAAAGAAATAAAATCACAACCACACAAAAGAACAGAGATATTTATCCTTGGAAACCCTCATGGGGGAGAAAACCCAACAAAACTTCCTCAATACAAAATTCAACCAAGTACAGTGTAAGACCCTAAGAACAACACTAGAAGCTCCCTTTTCATAGTAGTCTCTCTCTCTCTCTCTCTCTCTCTCTCTATATATATATATATATATATATATATATATATCTTTCACAATTGATTAAGTGAGAAGTGTGCAATGAGGGAGGGCACCTACCTATTTATATTCTTTAGATGTGTGACCTTTTGGTCCAACATGGATGACTTCTAGACCTTTCCTACAGAGACTAAAAAATACATTTAATATAATACTTTTGTGGGTATTATTGCCCCGACTTACATCAGAGGTTTTACTTGATGACTTTTACATGACCAATTACATGAAGGAAATATTCGAATGAAGGAATAACATATCCAAAGGAGGAATACAATAAAAGTACAATAGAATATCTTCTAAATTTACATTTGTTTCAACACTCCCTCTTAATAAGGAAGGTATTCTACATCATCATGAGAAACAACAACAACAACAACAATTGTCATGTGAATCTATATGTCATAGGAATTTTTGAAAAAACAACAACATCATGTGTCTGGAACAACATCAACATGGAACATCTTCATCGGAATTAGAATCGAACATCATGATGGGACATCGTCATGGAACATCATCACCAAGGAGCATCAACATCATCACAGAACATCACCATCATCATCAGTGTGTAAATACTGAAAAATCATCATCATCAAAGTGGAACGTCACCACTATAAAGAATCATCATCATGAATAATCATCATCGTGGAACATCATTATCATGAAGCATCATCATCACACAACACCATCATCGTGGAACAACATCATAAGCATAATTCATCACCGTCATCATAAAATATCATCATGAGACGTCATTACCAACATCAGTATGTGAATACTGGGACATCATCATCTGCAACATTAATATGTGAATACTGGAATATCATCATCATTTGCAACATCATTATGTGAATATAGGTACATCATCATCATCTTAAACAACATCAATATGTGAATATTAGAACAACAACAACATCATCATTAGCATGTTAGTGATAAAAAAACATCACCAACAAATAAATGCTAGATCATTAGCTACATCATCAACATAGATATTTTGGAACAACACCATCATCATCATCATCAACAACATAGAAATGCTAAGCAACACCATCATTATCATTAACAAAGAGTGTTGGGACAACATCAACACAAAGTGCTAGGACAACATCATCATCAGCAACAGATGAATTCTGGAACAACATCATCATCGTCATCAGCAAATTAATTCTAGAACAACATCATCATCATTAGCATCAAATTCAAAGACATCATCCTCCTCCTCCTCATCATCATCTTAGAGCATTGTAGCAACATTATCATCATCAGCAACACAGAGTGTTGGGACCACATTATCATCAGCAACAAAACATGTTGGGACCACATCATCATTAACAACACATAGTGATGATCCAATTGAATTAGCATCATGGTGGGAACTCTGGTAGACCCAACTATCCTTGTTTGTGTTACTAATCCTTTTAGACCAAACAAGCCTATCCAAGCATACTGATCTACCTGGGGACCAAATAATCCTTGTGTGGCTTACTAACCCTTTTGATCTAAACAATCCTAGACATACATACTAACCCCCCCAGGATCAACCATGCCTTGTCAGGAATGATATACTAATCCCAATGGGATCAACTAGGCCTTATCAGGATGACATAGTAATCCTAGATTGAGTTTACGGAGTACTGCAATAGGAACCACATCATCATCACTCCCTCTTTTGAGGGAGGTCCTTTCAGAATACACCAAGCTTTTCTCGAAAGTATTTAAAATTTACATATGACAAAGTATTAGTCAATACATCAACAACTTGTTCTTCACCATTCTTCTATTGTACACCTGCAACTTCATTATTCTTCTCTTGTAGGTGATTGCATACGAGCTATCCTACAAGTCAAATACAGTTGCATGGTTAGAAACATTTCATAATCTTCAAAACAAATTCATAATGAAAAATCCTTTTGCATAAATACACATGTCACACATACATGCAACTATATTATCTTTTACACCATTCATCCATATCTCGATTACATATGATAACTTTCTAGATTCCTTCTATATCTACCAGAACATTATTAAGAGCATGCAATACTCCCAACATATTAGTAAAAAGGTTTCATTCTAGATAAGTATCAATGTAATGTTGTACAACACCATAGGACACTTACCCATCACATGCATATCAGTATTATATTGTTCATCAATGCAAACACTCTAACATGCATAATACATTTCATAAATCTAGGAACATAAATATGTACACAATTGGACAATATTATTTAATTAACTAGATATATAACAATTCAATTACTTATATTTTTTTGTTTGGTATAATCATTGATCTTTGTCTCCTTAAAATAATTACTGGAATATCTGAAAACATTCTCTACTTCATCATCTAATTCCGAGGACTTGTGCTTATCTCGTTAACAATTAGAAAATATGATCAAGTATTGTACACCATGGATCACATAAGACTATATACTGGTGTTGAATCTGTGTCTCCTTACAAACACATCCATTCTTATCCAATGCTGAAACGCATAAGAGTATTATATTCATCTCAATTGGTAGAGTTCTTATGGATCAAAGTACATATTCCTCATCACTTGAGTAATCGTCCCTTGTTTTCTTCTCAAATGCAATATATTCATCCTCGGTTGCACCAAGAGAAACACTGGTCCACTTTCTGCAACATCCTAAAGTGATCTTTATGTATGTAGCATTGTCAACCCAGTTAGAGTCATCATATACATGCAAACAAATCCTCTAGACTCTTGCATATTTGAGGCCATAACCAATTGTATCATTTAGGCACCACACCACGTGCTTTACCACAATCATGCAAACACATCTCGACTCCACTATGTACTAGATCAAAGTACTCACCACAAAGAAAATATATGGCCTCATGTTTGTGAAGTACATCAACGAACCAATATTCTACCTATAAAATGTGACATCAACTACTTATGAAGTAATATCACATCGTAACTTCAAGTTCGATGCCATCGGTGTAGCTATAGCCTTGCAATCCAACATCTCAAAACTTTTCAAAATTTTGACTGCATATTTTTGTTGGCTAAGGAAATTCTCCTCTAGATTATTCCACCCCTCTAATCTCAAGAATCTTGTCAAGATTCTCAAACTCTAAGATCTACTATACTCACTCTCTCTAAAGAGGAGCACCATCCTCCCTCTGCATAATGCACTCTTTGTATCATGATATTATGCAGTGGAATGACTGGTATCCTTATCTGCTGCTAATATTATGTGTATCCATTTATGTCATCTCTCAATTTCATTGGATACAAATATCCTCCATCTTGAAATTTTTTACCCATCTATGAGCTTCTATGTTCAACCTTGTAGAATATGTTTATATTTCCATCACTCTAGGTGATCCATAATCTCCTCATGTAACTGTGTGTGATATCACATGGGTTCCTTTTGAGCCTTCTATGCATATGTGGTTCTTTGTAGAGAGCCTTGAATCCCATAGGTTTCTCTATACATCCTTCTACCTCGATTACACCAAATTTTTAGTGCAATATCCACCACTGAAGAGGTGGTTCTGACCACTAGATAAATGTATTTCCATAACCGACTCCCTCTTTCTGAGGGAAACCAAGAAACTTTCTTTGAATCTATCGATGTTTCCATCTTCTACATGCTTGATCTTGTAGATCCACTTGGAATACACTACGAAATTCCCTTCAAGTTTCAGAACCATATACTAGACTTCATTCTTCATGATTGACTAGGACTCCTTGATCATATCATCCTTCCATTCTTCCTTCTTGGTACATTATTCTGCAAGGTGTCCTTTTTCATCATAAATTAAATTGTTCCAAGTTGTGAGTGGTCCTTCTTTTGAAGTCTTTTTATTCTTGAAAGAATGTTCTTCCTTCTTGTGCTTTCTCTTCTTGACATGATATGTTAGTATTTGATCATTATGTTTACCCATATTATCTTTCTATCAATCAATCTTCTTCTTGGATACATTCATTCTAGAGTCTACCGAATTTGCTAATCCTTCTTCTAGTGAAAATTCCTTGAATGAAAGATTTCCATGATCTTAGGAGACCATTCAAGGTTTTCATCTCCACTTCTATTTCTTTGAAATCGTCTCCAATATATTCTAGATATTCCTTGATCTAGGAGACCCTTTTGAAGTAATATTGAATGCTTTATGACATTTGCATCTTCATTGCTTTGAGCTAAGCCCTCAAGGTAATGTTCATGTTGATATTATTATCTTCAATACATCTAACATCTCCATGGGAGTTTTCAAACAAGATACATGTGATATCAAATGGTATTTTATAGAGACAAAAATAATCCTCTTAGCTTTGACCAAGTTCTTCATGTGCTTTTTCTTTGTCTTCATCTCCCTCGGGATCTGCAACATCTCCTTTCACATGGTCTTCCAAGTCATTATGTTATGTATGAGAAGCACACTATACTTTGATGCCCAGAAGTTCTCAAGTCCTTCAAGCTTGTCCTCAAGCTTGGTAGTGTTTCTCATCATGATAAAAATGAGAACCCCAAATAGAAATGGAGATAATAGAACTTACCAATGAGATTGCTTCAACTGAATGGTTGCTTTAATGATTTTCTAGAAGATTTATTCTAGTGGACCTAGGATTTGACAATGAAACCCTAAATTTTCAATTTTGTTAAATTTTAGTTCCGATTGGATGGAATTATGCAACTCCTCAAGGAGAGCTAAGAAATATACTACTTTTCCCAAAACTATGGAAATATCTGAAAAAATATTTGATGCCCTAGTTTCCTTGGCAACAATGTTAGGTAAAAAAATGAAAATAAAAATAATGTGAAACCTATTAAATACAATTATTCCATCCTAGGGTGAGTTAGATGGGACTCCTTTTTAAAATGATCTTTGGAGGGAAGTTCTTAGAAAAGGAAGCCC
Source organism: Pseudotsuga menziesii (assembly GCA_001517045.1). NCBI lineage: Eukaryota > Viridiplantae > Streptophyta > Pinopsida > Pinales > Pinaceae > Pseudotsuga > Pseudotsuga menziesii. The sequence goes on from LPNX010265210.1 coordinate 228,285, forward strand.
TAGTTTCTTCAATTTCTTCTATAGAATTTTTTGGTCTTAATTCTATTGTATCTATGAGATTCCTACTCCTCAAGTCCTGAAAATTTGCTCTGAGATATCTTGATATGTCTTCTTTCCAAGCCCATAAGTTGGATAAATATTGGATCAACCAAGTGGACCTTATGTTATGTTTCCCAAGTTGACCTCTTTGTGAACTAGTTCAGTATAGATAACTTGGATAGACTTCCATGTGTCATTATTTCAATTTTTGGGTCTAAAACGCACACCAAACAAACTATATTCCATCTCATATCTGAAACATATTACGACATTTTATATGGATATTTCTATCTGAATATATAGCATTTCTCCATAGGTCACTTTTTTAAGGCTGAATTCTAGAAGAGGATGGAACCTTGATTTGGAGGGATCATATCTCCTGAAGTATAGTGAATATGAGGCTGAAATTCGCAAAAAATGTACATAAAGAACTCATCTTCTTCTTGTAAAATTTTATGCTCCTGATACTTTTCCCAAGTAGAGTTACAGTGAAAATTACAACATGACTATATTTTGTCTTCTAGGGTTTTCAAGCATGAAACATTAATCTCCAGTAGTTGGAATTGCAGTAGTGTTTCGACTGCATAGAATTATTTCAAGGTGGATATGATACCATTTTAGAATTGTCTACTATATATTAAAACATTTAGCATTATAATATCATAACCAGATGCAAAATATCATTGAAAGAAAGACAAGCACAAGCACACAAAAAAACACAAAGATTTATCCTAGGAAACCCTCATGGGGGAGAAAAAAAAAGAAAATCCTCAATATAGAATTAAACCAAGTAAAGTGTAAGACACCAAGAACAAAAATAGAAGATATTTTTCCATAGTATACTGCTTCTCTCTCTCTCTTGCACAGCTGCTTGAGTGAGAATGTGTACAAATGAGGGACGGTGCCTTCCTATTTGTATTCTTCAGTTACATGACCTTTTATTCCAATAAGGCCAAATTATGAACCTTAATGGGATGACCTCTCCCAAGGAGACTCAAAACTACATTTTATATAATACTTTTGTGGGTACTATTTCCTCAACATACAACAAAGGTTTTACCTCATGAATTTTACATGACCAATTACATCAAGGACATCTCCGAACAAAGGAATAACATCTCCGAAGGAGTAATACAATAAAAGTACAATAGAATATCTCCCGAAGTTACATTTGTTTCAACATGTAAGACTATAATGAAGGCTGAGAGATACCATGCATGAGGCTAAGCTTATAAATTATTGTTTGTGCAATTTCATTCATGTAGGGAACATAATTAAAATTCAGACTTGAAGATTTTATTAATAATTTCTTGGTTAATATGAATCTTGGAAAAAATGATGTATGACTGGTGAATGCCCTAGTGTATAGAAGCTGGTGAAAGATGTGAGTGAGATTGTTTTTTTCTTTAATTTCTATAGCCAAGCAATTTGAGTGAGAAGCTCATGGCTAAAGGGTTGATTATGTAGACAAAAAAATAAAGATTAAAATTGAATTTAATTACTATGTTATTAAAATTTTGGAAAATTTGGAATTGTGTTAGGAAGACACATTGCAAGAAGTCACCCGTTATGGCCTATAGATTCCAAAATCCATGGGAAGAACCCCATGCTTGAAATTGGGTTTTAGGGTGAAAAACCATTATAGATTCTGATAATGTCTCATGTGAACTCCATGTTGATAAATAACGTGGGTGAGATGATAAAATTACACCAGTGGAGTATGTGTTGATCATTGAAGATGAACCAAAAAAAATTAATTGGGGAAACAAACTCGAGGTACTTCTAGGTTAGTGAAGGGAGCTTGAGGGACTGTTAAATCATAGAAGGGAGCCCCATTCCTTGTGAAAAGGAAAAAAAATAAATATAAAAGAATATAAGTATTTCATAACCCTTATTAGAAAATTATAGATGTATAATTATAGAAACCGAGGAAGGTTTTTTTTTTTTTTTAAGATTTCTTAAGTTGTAAATACGGCCTACATGGAACCCATCATAAAGAAGTGCACGCATTTCTAGTGTTGTGTTGTGTTATGGTTTCTGATGTTGACTATACCCTAAGGGGATGGACCCATTCCTAGTGTTTCAAATTTGGAAAGTGAATTTTTACATAAAAATAATGTTACAACTTTATATTATCAATATTGATGTGTTGGACTAGATATTGTGTTGTTGGGTAATGAATGGAAAAGTGGTCCTGCAAATTGAATAATAGAAAAAAATAAAGGATCCTAGATGTTGAGAATGATCCCATGTTTGGGTATTGATTCTGTGAGAAGATGGATTATTCCTATGAGCACTACAAGGAAAATTCCTTGTAACAGAGGTCATATAGGAGGCTTTTAGTGTTACAATATTGGAAAAAAAACCTCCACTACAACCTCTGTTAATGGTAGTGGATATTTTAACGAAGGGCATAATAGAGAAAAAAATATAACAGGAAAAACTCGACGACCAAATGTTTTAGCAGATGTTTTTTAATGAGTGCATCTTTTTTAAAACAAGTGCACCTATGCATTTTCTAACAAAACACACTGGTTTTACATTGTATGGTATATGCATCAATGCAATAAAAAATAAAGAGAGCCATAATTTTCATAATTTAAAGGATGTACCAGTTCTTGTGTATTTGTTATATAGGTTGGTGCTTTTAAACACAATAAACACACTGGTGTGATTAGTCACACTGTACGCACCATAAAATAATTAATTCTTTTACCACATCATCATTTGAGATGAGTCCACCAGTGCATATTCACGAATGATACAAACTGGTGCATATTTACTAGATATATACGCATGGATGCTTATAAACAAATTATACACACCGGGGTGTATAAAACAATTGTATGCACTAGTGCTTAAAGCAAATATAAACACACCGGTGGCACCATCTAGAAAGTGAGAATCTTTATCTTAAAATTCAATTGTGCGTTTATTTAACCTAACCACACCCGTGCTCCTGATTATGGTAGATTCCTCGGTGCTCCTAATAATAGTATGCACATTGGTGCTCCTAATTATGATAGATCCATGATTGTGTCTTCTGTTACTAATCACACTAAATATGATTCTTCAAACATTGGTTACTGACATTGCAACCAAATATATTGATTTTAATGATTGTGTTTGTGAGTTTTATTAGTGTTTGGGTAGAGGCACTAGAGAAGCATTAGTTATCAAAATCACCACATATCATTATTTAAACATTGATTGTTGACATTGTAGTGAAACACACACACACACACACATATAATTACATTATTTATTTGAAATTGAAATATGATATATGCAAACATCAATTGTAATATTTAATCATCCATACATTTGATTAACAATTTACCGTTTCATCTAACATTTAACAATAACATTGAGGAATGCAATTGAATACAAAATTTTATTTTATTATACATCAATAACTGAGTATTTTTTTATGAGATTGTTTACTATATTTTATGAGGTATATGTGCTTATGGATCTAGTTTTTATCAAGTTGCTATATGGATATAGGTGGAATCCTATAGATATGATGTTATTATGGAATATCTATTGTTTATATGGCATCAAATATATCTTATTTTATTTGTGTAGATCTTATTTTATATGGCATCCATTGGATCTGATTTTATCTCTATTATAGATCAGCTTTTGATGTTGTTTATGTAGTTGCAAATGATAGCTTATATGATTTTTTTGTTTTTTTGTTTTTTGCATGGATGCATATTTCATCGATGAGATTTGACGTTATTATTATTTATATAGTTGTATATGGAATCCCTAATATCTAGTTTTGTTTATGTTATTATGGTTGTAGGTTGTAGTTAGTAGAGCTGACTTTTAATACTATTAACATGGTTGATTGTGGCATCCTATAGATATGTTTAATTATATTGTCTATGGTAGCTTAAAGAGCTAGTAATATTGAGGAATTATATGGATGTAGTAAATCTAATAATCTATTTTTTATTACATTCATTCTTACATTTACCTTTCACTGAATGTGCATTCATAAAATAATATGCATCGAAAGTTTGCATTTCTTTAAAAAAAGTTGAATGCTTTATTTTAGTGGCTCTTTAGCATGTTAGCCTAGCCTTAGTTAGACATATTCCTCTTTGAATAACCTTGATTCAGCCTTTCTTTTGGGTTTCCACATGTCCTTGGCCATGGATTTAAGGTTGGGGCAATCACATAGTGGTATAAGAGCCTAGGTTTCAACTATGTCACTGTTGGGATTTCTATAGATCTATAACTCGGTGTATATGCATTTTGAATGTATTGTAAAAGAAGTTTAACCTACCTTATGTAAATGGAAGAGTTTTTTTTCGGTAACATATATAGATAATGAACACATTGCATACCAATTTATGTAACTTATTTAATGAGCATGCAGGGTGAATATTGAAAAACAAATTTTAACCCGAGTTGAAGCAATGAAGAACAAAGACTTGGTAAGTATAGTGAAGAGGAATCTATGGAAGAAACGTATCAGAGATTAGGGGTCAGCTCTAGGTATCATAGATGGATTTTGAAGAAGGAAAAATACCATACAACTATGAAGAGGAGTTTGAAATAATAGAAACTATGAAAAATGGACACAAGAGAAGTAGTGAACCCTTAAGTCTTGAAGATTCAATAAGAAAGTGTAGATAACATAATGAAATGATCATTCACATTGAAGAACAAATCATGAATTATATTAAATAATTGAAAAGAACCCAGCCAATAGATCCAAGAAAGAATCGGGATTCCAAAAGACATGTACCAAGAAGAGATTATGGAAAATCTAGATCATCCTCAACAAAACCTCATTATATTCCCTCTACAGTGAAGATGAAAAGGTATTCACGAAGCAGTTCAGAAAAAAACCTAAAAGATCATCGATAATATATAATAAGGGAAGGCTTGCATAGAATGAACTGGTGGGAGAACTAAGAATAATCAAAACCCCAACCTTTGATGGAGAAACAAGTCAAGGTGAAGATGTCAATGCTTGTCTATCGGGACTTAGAAAGGTTTTTCGGTTACATTAGTACACACCAAACATGGAATAAAGGGTATCAATCTATCATTTTCAAGGAAAAGAATCCATTTGGTGGGATCAACTAGTCAAACTAAAAAATACTCATGAAGATAGAATCTTCAGGAGAAAGTTTAAGAAATACTTCCAGAAAGAATATGTCTCAGAGAACTACTATGACAAGAATATGGTGGAGTTTTCTTAACTCAAGTTGGGAAGCATGACCATGAAATATTATGATGAAATATTCCTATAACTATTGAATTATGTAGATTTCATCAAGCATGAGAAATTAAATATTTAAAGGTTAATCAGTGCTCTACCAGATTCCTATAAAGACAAGATCTAGTATGACATTCCAAAGATCCTTAAAGATGCCATTTGGAGGGAAAAGAATCGAAATGATCATAATAATAACAAAGATTGATATCATGAGAACTAGAAATATAATAAAAGAGATAATAAATAACAAATAAAGAGAGGATTAAATCCTCCATCATTAAAAACAATAATAACTCATATGATCAAGAGAAAATAAAGACCTATGGGGAAGAAAATTCAAATAGAAATTCAACAACACCTCTTGAATGTTGGATATATAATGATAAGCACTATTCCAGGATGTTTCTAGATAAGGGAGGGACCATTAACAACAATGAATAAGCCTCAACTATTGGTGATGTTGGGAGAAGTATTCCAAGAATTTATGCATCCCTCGATGGTAGACAAGTTGTTCATAGGTCTTAGATGATTGGAGTAGTAGGTGATACTGGTAATGTATCTATAGCTATTTTGATTGATTATATATATATATATATATATATATATATATATATCCATACTTACATTACACCTAATGTAATTGAGAGATGCTACTTGAAGAAAAGAAATATTGAGAGAATAGGTCTAGTGTAGTTTGTTATCGGTAACAAGAGGAAGGTCACAAAAACCGTAAGGATGTTTCCTTTGGAAATGAATTTTATGAAGACATTTGTAGACTTGAATATCATACCTTTAGTTTCATATGATGTTTGATGTATGATGTTCGATTTAAATGGATTAGTTAGATGTACATCATTCCATGCTTGACTATCATAACAAAATGTATACTTGTCTCAAAGAACAATGCAATCAAGTGATAGTAAAAGGCATACCTAGACCAATATATTTGAGATAGATAATAGCTATATAGTTTATAAAGTGTTTTACAAAAGGTTTCCAATTGTATGAAACTCATGTGTAGGAGCCAAAATAAGGAAAATAACTAGATTTAGAACACTACTGAGTGCCTCAATAATTTGTATATGTATTTCAAGAATTTTCAGGAATGTGACTTGAGAGAGATATTGATTACATTATGGATTTAGTGTCAAGTGTAGTTCCTTTATCTAAAACACCTTACAAAATGAGTACTCCAGAATTGAAAGAGTTGCAGATGCAGTTAGAAAAGATTTTGAAGAGAGGTTACATAAGACCAAGTGGGAAGATCACTAGTAGAAAAAGTGAGATATGTGACTAAAAAACTAAAACATCCATATAAATGACTAATTTTATTCATGTGACTAATAGTCATTTATTGCTAGTCACTTAAAATGTGAGTAAATACGTAACTAAATTATTTTAGTCAATTATTGGTTTTTTTATGGATCAATTTGGTAGTATATTTAGTCATTGTTTGATTCATTTATTTTTGTTTATTGGTCATTTATTTAGTGATTGGTTGTTGTTAACTAGTCATTTACTGTTGTTAACAAGTAGTATATTTAGTTAATTTTTAGTCATTTATTGTTATTAGTTGGTCATTTATTTTTTCAATGGTTTTTGTTAACTCGTCATTTATTTAGTCATTATAGTCATTTATCGTCATCAACACAAAATATATTTGGTCATTTTAATATTTAGTTTCTACAACTGGTAGTATCTATAGTCATTTTATTCATTGATTTTTATAGACAAGGCATGGAGCAAACAAACCACTGATGTCCTGCAAGTAAGGAAGGTGATCTTCCATTGAGATAGAACCCTTTAAGTTTGTATTTATGAAACAAAAGTATCAAGATGTTAATTTTTTCAATGAACATAACCATATTCATTAACTAAAAAAAACAATTACAGAGAAATGTTTAATTTAAAAAAATTCAATTAACCAAATAAAAGGGTTAAGTTCTCTTCATTTAACGTCTAGTAAAATCCTGGTGTTTCATCAATATACATCAAGACAAAACATGCTAATTTCAAAAATGTCCGATAAAAAATTCAAAGCATGGTTTATTGTTATGGATCTTGAAGGGTCTCTAATTCTCGTAGTGAAGACACTAGATGCTAACTACATCTAAAGGGGATTCAAAGGTACCCATTCAAGACACCAAATCCATAAATGATAAAATGCTAAGATGTGCAACAAGAAAAATTTAAGCAATGATTTATGGTGTTGGGTCTAGAGGGGTTTAAAAGGATCCCAATGAAGACACCAAACACTAAATACAGAGAGATATTTAAAAGGATACCAATGGATACACAAAACACTAGATACAATGAGGGATTTCAAAGGAAATGCAAATAGGGTTTCATCAAAGGTTCCCTCCCAAGATACCAAATGCTGAATGCACAACAAAGTGACTTCAAACACTATATGATATTTTTGGAGCTATAAAGGCTTCAAATTCACCCCAAGTCAATGCAACAAAAATACAAATATACTATGATTCCACAATTTCACTATTAGATTGTTTATTTTAGCCTATTTTTATTATTTTTTACAAGATACCTATCTTTAGATGCCGGGTTTGGATTTTCATTTTCACAAAATGAAAACTGGTACCTAGTCAAGATTAAAAATATGACAAGTAAATCAGTAAATTATCATTATTAGTGTCAAGGACTGAAGGATCTATCTAGGAAAATTCCAAATTGGTTATCATAAAATGGAATTGTGCAAGTGCATTATACCTCAAACATGTTATTTATGTGCAATTAGAAGGAAAAAATAAGACAACTAGACATGAAAACTATTCATTCATCCATGTCATATCAAGTAACAAGAAAATTATGCAAAGATAATTAATATTGATAAAATAAATGTACAAATGGGATATCTAATGGAAGTGGCACACTGGTGTCATCCAAAATATGAATCAGCCTAAAAATCCTATATATTCAAACAAAAGTCATTACATAATAGGTAGTTGAATCAACCAAGTTTTAGTGTAAATGTATATGTTGGAACATTCAATAAGGGGTCATGAATAGATAAATAAAAGTATTCATTAAACCATCCATGCATTCGTGAAGTCCCCAAGTAACAAGAAAATGATGTACAAAGAAGCATCATTAATAAATGTATAAGTACAAAGGAGATATCCAATAGCATTGGGACTCCATTATATTATAAACTTACAAATCATTCTAAATGTTATATCTATACAAATACAAGGCCAATACATAACAACTACCTAACTCAACTCACTTTTAGTGTCAATGTACAGGTTGACAAAATCAACAAGGTCGCCAACCAATAAGGTCAATGGCTGACATGGTTGTAGCCTAACGCGGTTATCTATCTGATTAAGTCTATTTCCTACACATAACCACAATTATTGATAAGATTTAGAATATTCCTAGAAGGAATTAAATGAGGGAAGGAGGTAAAATGAAAAGTAATATTATTCTCCAAATATGATGAAAATAACTGAAGGTGATAGTAACTATATTGAGTGCATAGGGATTCTCTAACCTAGTGCTAGCATTAAAACATATGTATTAAGGTAAAAGAAATTTAAATAGATAAATTGGAAACATATAAAAGTTCCTTAATGAAGATATATAGTGTGACATAATGAATACAGATCCACCAAAATAAAGTAATCCCAATAACAAAATCTTAGATAGTGCATCCAAATCTTCTATTTGTCATCAATCAGTAACTGAAATCTATATACCATGTCAAATGGAAATATTTAAGTAGTATTTTTCAAAATCAATATACATAATTACAAATTTTCTCCAAATGAAATGTTTCACTATACCAGAACTAGCATTTATGGCCTTTCTGAAAGACAAACAAGTCTAAAGAAATTATTCAAGAAGTAATTCTATGATGATTTCATCTCACATACTTTGATAATATAACTTATTCATTGACAAAAATTGCATTCCTTTCAACTCATCTAATATTAAAATCTTACCTCATAGACTTCGACATCCCAATAATGTAAAAATGGCGATGCCAGCGATGGTTTGTTTATGAGAACAATAAAATAAATAAATTGTTCTCATTATCAATAACTCTGAATAATGGGAATAGTAGTTTCCTTACCAGCCTCCCTAAATATCTGGCTCTCCCTTAGTTCGATCTATTTACAAACAAATTTAGAAACCATAATGGGTATATATACTCAAATCCAAATGACTCAAACATAATTTAAGGTTCGTGTTTTATGGAAAATGATTTTTTTATACATTACACATAGGAACTAAAGCTATCGACTTAAAATGGTGTGTTTCACACATTTTAAATTCCATCGATTCAAATAGAATGAACTAAACACGATTATCTAGTTCAAAGGGGAATATCCCTTTCCCATACTATGAAGTAACCCCATGGAGGATCCAAAAATATTAAAATAACCAAGTATGCTTGGATGTAGAGTAGAAATGGTAACTACAACATTAGATGGACCTATTATTGTTGGTCGCATCACCTGACTACAATAATTTCAAGGACTCAAGAGATATAATGTTTCCACTCAAGTTTAAAAATCCCAACATTTTGAAACAAATCTAACCTATTTACTGAATATCATGGAGGTAAAGAGGACTTGACTACAACAACATTCAGGTTAAACCTCAAGGAAAATAGTGGTAGAATTTTTTCCAAGAAAAAAACTACAATTTAAATATATCCCAACAAATATATACTTAATATGGAATTTGTTTTAAATACAAAACTCTTGAGTTCTAAAAAATTCTTGAGTTTAGAAGCTGCATGATAGAATTATTTGGATTACTATCACACCTTCGAGAGAACCCCAATTCTAATAGGTTACAAATAACAAATTGTAGGAAAATTTTATATAACTCAGAACACTACAAAAATGATCCATTGATAGTCAAAATCTAGTCATTATTGTAAGAACTCTTTCCTGATTGACTGCTACCACACATTGAGATCCCATCACTGGCAAAGAAAAGACACAAAAATAACATAGAAAAAATATTATTAAATTCTTCAACAATAAAGAGATTGTGAAAATAGCAAACAATGTCCAAGTCAGTACAAAATTTGCTAGAAAATATCTCCACCATAAATACATATTTTCATCCAGATGACCAGGATTGAAAATGCTCTTTATAAATTCTTTCAACATTTTATTATTTTCCAGTGTATATTTATATCTCCATGCTCATTCAAATATGTACCCCTTTAGTTGCAACTAAATTTGTCTTATCCAAAAAAATAAAATAAGCATATAAGATATTATAGAAACTAACAAACTACATCATATATACTTACCCCATTAACATGCAAATAAGTTTACCAAGTTGTTCGACAACTTAATTTGTGCTAGAAAAATCATAAGCTTGTCCAAGTTCCTTGTTCTTAAGTTACCTCTAGTTTAAATCCTCCTTATTATCTATCAAAACCACCTTTATTGGTGAATTGGTTCCAATAATAGACCGTAGTGATTCCAATGATGGCATCTTCCCACTCTCTTCTATATGATTGTGCATTATCCAAACATAAGGATTCATCCCCCATATATGATAAAAAACCATCTTGAATCTTGTCATCATATGAGAAGCTACCATTTACCTATTACACACAAAAAACAAACACAAGAAGGATTCTAGATTAATAGATTATAGAATGCAATTTTTTTGCTTGTTTCTAAAATATAAGGGACGAAAACACAAACAAAAGAAACAAAAAACATACATCTGAAATAACCAACAAAAATAAGAATTATTTAAAGATATGAAAACTAATTTAGGTACTGCTATAGTAAGCTATAGTTGTGATATAATTAATAAAATAAAAATTATTTAAAGCATTCTCAAGGTAAAGTTATAATTCTGGTTGCATAAATCATTTACCACTAGAAGTTCATGATCTACTTTCATCAAAAGTCTCAAGGGAAAGTGATAAGTCATATCCATAAGTTATTGAAGACTCTGGGATCATAATCCAAACCTTGGGAAGGTTTTGTTCCACCACCCTTTTATTAAATTTGTTAGATGAACTAGGAACCAACATTTTCACATATGACAATCTATTCAACTATAAATTCTACACAATCTAGTGGGAAATATTCAAATATATATCCTGCATGTTGTTGATAATTCTTAATATTAGAAATGGTTGACTTTATACGTTATCTTGCAATGGAAAGAACCGAATGGTGAAATGCATTGCAGACACTTTAATGCACAAGATCTCCAAAATTTCTCTTTTCATAGTCATGGTGTTTCTATTTACCTTCATGCATGCCTTAGGCTCCATATGAGACACTACAAATATGATCTTAATAACTAAATTGGTTACTTATTATTATTGTTGAAAGGATACACAACAATTTAGAATGGTTAGATTTGGAAGATTCATATTAGTCGATTGGAATAAGATATTTGTAGACATAGTTGAAAACGTTTTAAGGGAAATCTTATACTTTGGTCTTTTGATTGGAGGAGATAACATTGTTTCTTTGAGGTTAAATAGACAATTCTATAAGATTAGCTAAATTATTCCTAAATTGTATTTATCATAAGCTTCCACAAAATTTAAAATTCAATCTTTGCAATAAAATTGCCTCTATAGCAACACAATCACATAAAATATACTCACATATCATAAGGGTGAATCCGCGGACCTGGGTAACACTTTTTGGAAAGCGCATTTCGGAAAAAACAGAAAAACACACCTCGGTCGAGGGCTTGTTAAACCCTCGACCGAGGTTTTATCAAGCCCTCGACCGAGGTTTTGTTCATCCCTCGATCGAGGTATTTCTTAACCCTCGGTTGAGGTATTAAAACCTCGACCGAGGGTTAATAAATACCTCGGTCGAGGTATGGACCTCGGTTGAAACCTCGGTATGAAACCTCGACCAAGGGTTTGTTAAACCCTCGGTCGAGGGCTTTACAAACCCTCGATCAAGGTTTCGTTAAGACCTCGATCGAGGTATTTAAATACCTCGGTCAAGGTTCATACCTCGGTCGAGGGCTTAAGAAAATAGACTTATCCCACATTCAAACAAATAAAAATTTTATGTGCCTTGCAGAGGTGTACACCCTGCCATTCCTAACACATAACTGAGCGGAGTTGATACCGATAAATTCACTAACGAATCTTCTATCCATTGAGGTATCATACACGCATTTTGGCATTCATGTGAAATTTATTTTTTAATTACTTCTAAAACTTATACTTAGAAAACCACACAGTAACTTCGAAGCAGCTCAAAGAAAAATCCGCAGAGTTAAAAATACACAGCCAAAAAATTCTTAAAAATGCGCACATCACATATCGACATGTCCTCTTCAAAAGGGTATCTTTGGTTTTTCAATTTTTGAAAAAATAGAAAAAATTGCTTTACATGGACAAATATGTGTTTAAAACGATGCTGAAATCGAATGTGGTCACTTTCGAAAAATAATAAATAATTGTATAATGCGAAAAAAATTAACAAAAAAATATGCACATCACACTGCATTTTATGTAGATCATGCTCATATATATATATTTTTTTAAATTATTAATGCAAGATTGAATTACTCTACGTGGACACAATCCACTTATTAGCTTCTTCAAATTTTTAAGGTCACACAGTTCATTAAATGCAAAAATTCACACATTAAATGACATCGGAATATTTTTAAAAAAATATCACTATGAAGCCAACATAATATTCTACAATTTTTTTTTTTACTGCAAGTCAAAAATTCACATGGCATATATGCATTTTGAGGGCTTCTATCTAGCACATGAGTAAAAAATCAGGTTTTCATCGCCAAAGTTGGCCAAAAAGTGTTACCATCTTCATGGAATCACCCATAAAAAAATGGACACACATTTTTAATAAGAATTAATAGCCTAAATAAATTTCATTGAGCACTGTAGATTGTTGGCATATAGCTCTTGACATTTTTAATTATTGTAGCATGTGTTTACAATTGGAATACTTGTATTTGAATCCATCCTTATGGGCCAAGAAAACATTAAATACATTATGTTCTACAAAATCCCTAAAACACACTTTCTAATTTAACAGTCTTTTCAGAAACTACTATATATCTCCAACTTGTAAGGAAACCCCCCTAAAAAATAATATTGTGTATCAAAAAAATCATATTGGAATATAATCGCACAATATATCCTCATGTCAAAGGAGATAATCATCAAATCAAAACCAATCGAAAATGATGATGTGGTTCCTAATATTATTGCGGTAGTTGTAGAAAAAATTTCCTAACTCCCATTCTTTTGTTGGTGCTTATCTCTATGAATGCAACTATTGTATACTTGGCCCACTTTGATAGACCTACCAGTTCGACTAGGCTATCGATGAAAATGTTGTTGGGGAACCATATTATATAATACGTCTATCCCAACACATCTTAAAAAAATGGCCTTCATTTTACTGGTGGCCACAAAGGGAAGACCAAATATCCAAATCCTTCTTATGTATACATTATGTTTCAGAAAAAAATGATTTTAAAACACTACAACTTTAATCACTATTTATTTTGACTTGATTCATCATTGAATCCTTTTGAATTAGAAAAGTTGATTTTAAAACACTATAACTTTAATCACTATTTATTTTTACTTGATTCATCATCAAACCCTTATGAATCATTCTTTTTCAAATCAACTAGATTTCATAGTGCAATATGCTCTTTTTTCTCAGAATATGGATCCAAAGCAATATTCTTGGTAATACTCATATCTAAATGTTGTTTGACATATTCGAATGTTCTCCCATTCCCTGTGTGATCCTGTGATACTTTTCAATGAACAACAAGATAATGAATTATTTATTCCATTTCCTTGAAGGTGATTTTCTCTAACTTTCCTTAAATGGGTTTCAGATACTTCATTGGCCTAACCATCCCTCTCTATGGTGTGATCTCATGAGTTAAATAGATAGTAAATTAATTTGGTATATTCAGTTGTTAACTTTATATTTGCATACAAATTTTTAATATACATTTTTGGTATATGTTTAGTTCATCCTCATAGTTTATGGCAAATTTAGAGAAGAAAGCTTGTTGATGTTTTTGATGGCCAAGGATGGCATTTAGGGATGCTACTTCAAATAAAAGAATAGAGGAATTGTGTTTTATGAAATCACTTCATTCCTTTAAGTGGAAGAAAGGGAATTGGTGGTGTTATAGGGTGGTATAAAAGATCGTGTTACAACATTGAGTCGTATGGGATAGAAGTTACTATTTAGAGTAATTCTATGGTTTCAAATCCATGTGTTTGAAAAATATCCCTGAGAATATTTTTTAGAAAAAGTGTACAACAACTTCCAGTATTGTTCTAAAGTATTAAATTCCACATTGATTTATGCCTGGTATTGGTTGGTGGTGGTCCTACTACTTTTGATAAATGGTGAACTACAATACAATCAGTACTAGAGGGATCAAATGGGGGATTTCGTCGATATTTTCTACACATAATATTCTATTTCTACTAGATGGAGAATATTTTGTATTTTCTTTCCATATTCATGTGGCAGTGTGTTTATATGATTTTATTGTTACTTTCGATGTTTAAAATTAAAAAAGAAATATTTTTTGTATTTTTAAGTTTGGTGATATATTGACGATGTTTTCCTATATTTTCCCAATGAATCCTATACATATTTTATAGACCCTCAACAATATATTCATCGACATGATATTTATAAATTTGGGATTAACACTATTCTCTCATTGAAGTTTTTCATAATTAACTATGTATGATGAATTTAAAAAAGCTGCCACACCCAAATCCAATGAGATAAAATAAGAACACCCATTGGGGCATCTTTGATGGTGCTATCAAAGAAACCAAAGTATGGAGATTAGGATGCACTAGACTTTTCATATGCTCATTATGTTACTTTCAGATTGGGACTTGGACAGTCATAGAGAATCTAATAATTGGTTGGTGCTCAAAACTTTGACAACTGTTCATTGAATTACTCTAGAACATGGAGTTACAAATTTACAAGTCCATGCAGACTCTAAAGTATGTATTGATTTGGAAAATAGGAATGTTTCTTTGAGCACCATCTATCTCTTTCCTATTATGGAGCAAGACAGTATTAAAAAAATAAGCTTCTCAAATATCATAATATCACTTTTAAGCTTATATGAAGAGATCACAATAGGGTTACGAACAACTTATCAAAACAAAGAGCCTAGAATACCGAGAACTATTCAGGATATGCATACTTTCACAAACACAAATACCAGGCCCTACCTTAGGAATTCTCTATGTTTCTCTAGTTCCGTTTACTTTTTGATATCAAAGGATAGCATCGAATCCTTTTCTTTTGAAGGTCACATAATTAACTCTATGTTTTTCGAATGTATTATTGGCATGATAGAAATTAGACATGATTTTGTACATCCCTACATAAGGCTCTCTACTCACACTCAGTAGGGGTATTTTTGTCTATAGAATAAATTTTGTTTAAGGACCTACATGAAAAATATGCCCTTTGAACTGCATGATGTTATGTACCAAATGTAACTTCCCCCCCTTAGTATAAAGTTATGTTTTTTTATTTGGAAAAAAAAATACCAATAAAAAATCTGGGATAACAGTATTGACAAGGTTAATGATGAAGAATAGACTCAACAAAATAACCATTATTTCCATCTAAGGATGAAAAATATATATTTACAGGATATGGGCAAGACATGTTACTACATTTCCGAACAATAGCATTAATTGCCTCAAAGGTCAACAGGAAATCCAACCAATTTCTACAATTCTTAATATCCTTGATGAACATTCATGTGTTGATCTTATCTCTAACATTCATAAAGCATGAATAAATTGACTTGTAATTGTTTCTATTTAATGAACATATAATTAACAATATAATGACTAGAAACCAGTCCTCATCCTTGTCGCTCATGATAATAAAAAACTATAACTTGACTGTTGTTGAATCAAAAGGAAATACCTAACAACACATTTTAAAAACCTTTCGTCATATATCTGAGCCCGTAATGTTGAGTCCATATTTAAGCTCGACATTGTGAGGTGGTTCAATGTTGATTCTATCATGCAATTAAATGCAACTACATGCAATAAGGTGCACCATATTCACACAAAGGCACAACTGCAATCCAGAAGGTGCACATATTCGCACAAAGTATTACTTGTTAATATTTCATGAAACATAAGACAAAATAATTGGTGTCTTTCACTACCCAACATCTGAATTAATTTCCTTGATATGCATGCACACAAAATAGAAGAGTAAGTAATTAGGAAGCAAGACTACAAATTCCATTCAAAGACTTGTCCTTCCCTCTTAATAAACACAAGAAAGGGAGCATCAACCATTTACCAGTGCTTGTTTTTTCTCCCTAACCTACTTATTAATCTCTGGAGGATTTCCATTGTCTTCCTCGTTAATAACAAAGAGAAAATAATCAATGAAAATAAGTGTTCTTTATCGCTTTCAAAAAAAAAAAAACTTTGGGAAATATTGTTACAAGCTCAAAAAATAAAAAAGAATACTTGTGTATCACTAGAAGACAACCTTACACTTCTGCATAGTCATAGTTTGCATTTCTAAATTTTGGGCACATGCTCCTCTAAGATGTAATTTGGGAGTGTAAAAAATAAGATGAAACCAATTTAAGAAAAGGGAAACTATTTGCATTCTTGGATCTTTATTGTAATATCTTCCAACTGCTTACTCTATCTAATTGAATATTTTATTTTATCCAAATTTTGAAATCCATTTCTGCAAATAAATCCCACTCATTACTATTTGCATATAAGAGTTGAACAATTCTCAATATGGACAAATAATCGAAAAAAATAAGAGAACTAAACAAAATATAGGGATGTTTGAGAATCCTTATGCAATCTAATTTTTTTAATTGAAAAAAAGTTCACAACACAAAGAAACAATGTCCCTGCAACCTCATATTCTATATGCTAAAGCTTGATAAACAATTTATATAATTAAAATTTCTTGGTTTTGATAAACAATATATCTATCCAAAATGGGCCACCTTTTCAAATTTCACATATCAAGCACACAATTAAAATAAACTATTTGATACAAACCAATATTGGGTACAAACATATAGACAAGACCTTAGATATAACATGATCCATAACACTGCCTTCGTGCGTGAAGACATGTAAACTTTTTCATGACATGTGAAGGATTGTTGTCATTATTTTCTAAAATTATGTGACAAATTCGGAATTTGGAACATCTTTAATGATGTGTCATTTTACTGGAAAGAAACCATTCCACTTATTTTTTCTCCAAAAATTCATGATCATGTTAAAATCCACCAACTTAACTACCTCTTATACTCCATAGAAATAACCACTCGCATTTGCAAATATTAGCATCATTCTTGAAAATTCCCACAAAAATTGAATCATGAAGACTGATATGACCATTAATGAACAAAACCATCCACCCTCCCCCAACCCTTTGCCTTTTCCCATCCCCTCCTTTCAACCAAAAAAAATGGGGTGCACATATATTTCTTACTGAAAAAAACATGCGGGACAATGAAGGTAAATATAATTAACTAATATCAAAAGTGACCTTCAGTGACCAATCCAAATTCCTGAATAGTTCCTAAATCAAGTTCAAATTTCCCGTCCTAGGTGAACCTAATAGAAGTGTCATCTTTCATCAATTTCAACATGGGATTAAAACATGATAAGGATTTTTGGACATGCGCCATCCTATACATTCATTTTTCTATAGAGTGCAAAATGTAAAATTAATCATGGATTTCTTAATTAATGTTAGTGTTAATATTTAAATATGAAATATTAGAGTAGGGGGTGCTTTTCACCTGAAAGGTTTGATAATTCCTCTTATGTTTCTCAAAATTCACAACCTGGTCCTATTTGTGGGAGACAAAATGGGAAATTCTAGGAAACCCTTAAACCCAAAAAATGTCAGCATTCAATATTAGATAAGTGTTTCTCAAACATATACTATTATAATATTTAAATTATATCCAAATAAATGCATATCTAATGGTGTCCATCAAATTATATTAGGATACTTTAAGGCTATGATATTGTTGATTTAGAAAATGAATGCATACTTTCATCACATCATCTTTGTCTTTGACACGTAAATCCTTGTTGTGGAATGATTTCCTTGGTGTTATTACCACCCTCTACATATTCCATAAAATACACCTAAAAAATTGTTATTAGAACTAACATTACATCCTACGATTTCAGTACACAATTTGTTGTGAAAATTTTCAACTGCTAAGTTATCCAACCGATCAACATTTGTGTTTATAGATACCCATGATCACCATTTTTGAGATTTCCATATCCATTTGATATTAATCTTGTTAGGTAATATTTTGGTGAAACCATCACAGAATAACATACCATACCAATGAATACTACATAAACCTTATTTAAAGGTGGAAGGCTTGTAACAAGAAATGAAATGAAAACTTGGTTAAATTTGAACTAAGGACACCAAGTAGGGAATTTAGATCAACAATTAATTGATCAACATCACCTTGTCTATTTAATAATTCTCCTACTCTATCCCCACAACCCCAAAATAATTTGGCATCTCTATCGGAATAAGAATTTTTTAATTTAATTTGGAATTTCACCATCTTCTATAGTCTCAAATGGAGTACTATACGTATGCAAAGCCTCATGCATCAAATATAAACTTGAAATACCAGGATATACTGTGGCTAATGTTCTACATTCAGGATGCCCATGTTTATTAATATTATTCATAGTTCCATCCTCATCATTATTTCCTTTTGTTGTTAATTGTTGTGCACTAGTACTACCTGTGGAACGAGTGGTGGTGTTTATGCATTGATTTAGTTTCAATGGTGATACTTTGAAATCAACATTACTAATTGTATCTTTATTGGGAATACATGTATTAAAATATATCATTGGATTTGAATTAGCAATAGATATGGAAGTTGATAATGCACTGGATATTTCTATAATTCCTTGACCCCCCTGCTCTAGAATAAGGAGAGCTCGAGCTAAGTCCCGTGCATCCTTCCATGCGACATACCTAATGTGAATGTATAATTTCTAAAGAGATCACGGTGTCTAAAAATGATAATGTGGAAAGTTCAAAAAACAAGTCAATGAATGACCCCTTAGGAAGAACATGGCTATGTCAAATGCAATTGCATTCATTTCAACTGTCGAAAATGATCCAAGATGGATCCATTTTTAATTTTATTACTATAGGAGGTACCGAGATCAAATTAAAAAATGATAACATCAAACCTTGATAGATGAAGAAAGATGGCATCAGAGAACTAGGGTATGATCCACGACAACAAAAATCATTTTTCCAAGGTTGTGGTGGACATGTTTAGGAATATGGTTGAACCTAATTCCTTTCGATTTGTGCATAGATCCCCATTTCAGGGGTCTCTAACCAACTGGATGTTTGTGGAATGATACCCACATCCTGGAACTAGAGTGATGCAAGTGACCAAATAATATATTGGTTATTCTTTTTCTCTTCATATATTCTTGAAAGAATATGAATTCGGGTGTAGAGGAAGAAGCACATAATGACCATGGACTTTGAGCTAGATGTATTCCAAACCCTTAGTTTATTTTTACATTCCAATCAAAATTAAATCACTAAATATTTCAATCAATTTAGCTACAACCTCATATTGCAAACCTAACTTGGAATTAAGGAAATGACCTCCCCTCAGTCAATTAAACCCTAGTTCTCTACCTCCAAGCATTTTGGAATTGGCTGACCCTTATAACCATGGAAAAACTTGATCCTCGAATGGCCTAAGAAAAACAAAAGAAACAAAATAATAAATAATCCAATCAAAAACAAAGTCTTACCTGCCATTAA
The DNA here is from genome assembly GCA_001517045.1 of Pseudotsuga menziesii. Taxonomy (NCBI): domain Eukaryota; kingdom Viridiplantae; phylum Streptophyta; class Pinopsida; order Pinales; family Pinaceae; genus Pseudotsuga; species Pseudotsuga menziesii. The sequence continues at coordinate 248,433 of LPNX010265210.1, forward strand.
AATGTTCCGATCTTTCTCAAGGTCACTCAATCCTCCTTTGGGGTAGAGACCCTCGACAGTGACCTGCCTATGAGTATTTTTTTTATTTGCTCAACCATCTTACTCTGGGTACACTGCACCATCATAGAATCCCCCCTAACCATCAAAATTAGTTCTCCTAGGGATGACGAATGGTAGGTGTGAGAAAAAACAGTTGTATTGATATTTTTCCCTCTTTTTATTTATTCTCCCTTCCTTTTCTCTATTTTTTTTCCAAAACTTTATAGTTCTTACAAAAATATTTATTATAATTTTTCTTAATTTATTAATATTAATATATTATATATAATAATTATATTATATTAATATTAGATATTTTGTAGTAAATTAATATATTACTATATAATCCGATATTAGTATATTGTATATTAACATGTAATATATCAACTATAATGTTATATATATTAACTATATATCATTAACATATATAATATTTATTATCTTATATCACTATATATTAACCAATATATTATTAATATGATCATCGGGAAAGTTTCAATTTTTGGATAAGGCACACTTTTTCCATTCTCCATGGAGTTATCTAGAGAATTGGAACTAGATGGGAATGCATTTAATCCATTTTGTATTTTTATGTCACTTTTCAAGTGAACTCCTACCAGTATTTGATCTCATTGAATCCATTAACAACCCTAAGGATTCAAAAGGCTTAAGGGTTAGTTAGGGAATAAGGCAATCATCAGATTGTTGAAGTGTTCTAACCTAAAAACATGCTTGGAAAAAAATTCCCTTGGCTAACAAACACATCTAACCAAAGAGTCTATCAAGTAATTCTTATTAATCTAGTTTTAATTTTTACTCGAGGACTAAATTAGTTTTCATTGTTTTAGTCGTTTTAATTTGTGTGAAATATTATTTAGTTGTATTTTTTATCCAATGACTAAATTAGTCATTTAATTAAGTTTTTTTTCGCTTAAAAAAAATCACGTGACTAACGTTTTTAGTCACATGTTCATTTATCTCTCTTTTTCTACTAGTGGCTCCTATGTTGTTTGTAAGGAAGAAAGATGGAATTTAATACTTTGTATAGGTTACAAACAAATGAACAAAGAAGCAATAAAAAAAGAATCACATGCTAAGGATTGATGACTTGTTTGATCAACTGAGAGGAGCCAAAGTATTCTCAAAGATATGAGATCAACATATCATTAGTCAAAAGAAATAATTAATACATCAATAAGACAACATTCAAGACCAGTTATGGTCATTATGCATTTACAGTTGTATTTTTTTGGATTAATAAATGCACTGACAACATTTATGTGTATGATAAATGGAGTTTTCATAGAGTATTTCAATAATTTTGTAATTGTATTCTTGGATTACATCCTTATCTATTCTGAGTCAGAAGAAGAACATGAATACCTTTGAGTATTGGTGATGCAAGTACTTAGGAAACATTAGTTGTATGCCAACAAAAGTAAGTGTTCATTCTATCAAATTAGAATCCACTACTTGGGTCACATCATATCAGAAGAAGGCATTTTAGTGGATCCTAAAAATATAAGATCTATTTAAGTGGAATGGATGGCACCAAAGAGTGTATCATAAGAAAGATATTTTATGGGTTTAGAAAGGTATTGCCAAAATTCATTGAAGGATTATCAAATTTATCTCATCCCATTACATATTTTCAGAGGAAGGGTGTGAAGTTTTAAAAGACTCCTAAGTGTGAAAACAATTTTTAGAGACTCAAGGAAATCCTTACTAGTGCACTGGTTCTAAAGATTGCAGATTCTGATGAAAGATTTGTAGTATGCACCTATGCATGAAATAAAGGAATTAGTGGAGTTTTGACTCAAAATGGCCATGAAATTAGTTATGAATCCATAAATATGAAATAACATGAAGAAAGTTATGCCACTCATGATCTGGAGCTTGTAACGATCATTCATGCCTTGAAGGTGTGGAGGGGCTACTTGATGGGTAAGAAGTTTTAATTAATAACTGGTCATGATGGTTTGAAATATTTATTTGAGAAGCCTACCTTGAATGCAATATAAATAAGGTGGATGGATTTTCTATGTGAATATGACTTTGATATCAAGCACATCAAAGGAAAGGAAAATAAATAGTTGATGCACTCAATAGGAATATACATGTGATGCATGTAGAAACTATAACTACTATTACTTTATACATGAAAGATAATATAATTAAATCCAATGTTATAGATCAACATTACCAACAAGTAAGAGATGGATTGCATCAATGTAAAGTACCACTGAAGTTTGATAATTATAGAATGTAATCCTCATGCATAAGAACATAGTTTATGCGTCAAACTATGGAGATATAAGGAACATGGTTCTAAAGGAGTTTCATAATGTATCTTATGATGGGATTCAAGTAATCAAAAGACAATAGAACTTTATTAGGAAGAAATACTATTGGCTAGGAATTAATAATGATGTTGCATTGATTTGAAATATTTCAGGATTTGTTTAACAATTTAAATTGCATGTGAAAATTGAATGATTAAACTTATCAAAAGACTTTAAAAATATCAATTCAAGTGTTTAATCAAACCAAATCAGAAAATAAACAAGTATGAAAATCATATAAATGTAGACAACATATGATAACGAAATTCACCCTTCCTATTCTACATCGTCGAGCTACTTCCAATGAGAAGGTAGATCTTATTAAGTATTCAAAAGCTTACATACATGATTTCTAGAAAAAAAATCCAAGTTATGTAATTTGAACTCAAAAAGAGACTACACCACTACGTTCCTCTCGAAATTTCAATAAAAAATGAGTATAAAGTCAACCCAATTTTTCGAAGACTTACTCTGGGACACACTTTGAGAAGACTATGTGCCATGCATCTACAGACTATACAGATTTTTCCTTTTCCTTTCTCAAACGCCATGGCCATTAATTCCCTATACATTCTCCTAGGGAACTGTGCATTCCATTGTCGAAAAACTATGTAAAATCATGGTCATGGGCATGCCCTTTTTTCAGTTAAAATCTCACTTTTAATTCAAAAGTATATTGTCCCATATCAATTTAATGAATAGGTTCGTATCCCATTGGTAAGGAGTGGATATGAGGAAGTGGAGGTCCCAATTTCAAACCTGCGGGTGTCGCTTCCACCCATATTTTATGGTAACACATGTGATACAAAGTGTTTCCATTGGGATGTGGTTTGGCATATGTCATTGGTTCATTGTTGTAGGCCCTCAGTTCCAACGGTTCTATGAGTCTGTTAGCATAGTATATTGTGGTGTATACTTTGGATGCAATATAATATAGTTTTTAACATACACATGGGGCTCAAGGGCTAAGTTATCCCTCGGTTCCAACAGTCCTATGAGTCTGTTAGCATAGTATATTATGGTGGATACTTTGGTTGCAACATAATATAGTTTATAACATACACATGGGGCCCAAGGGATAAGTTATCGGTACGTCTTTTTTTCAAAATGGAATCCCATTGAACTTCATATAGAAGTGTCATTCTATTAAGTTGAGAACCAACGAGTGGTGGGCCTAGCTAGATGGATATTGTTGAGGCATAGTTAGAGATGATTTCGGGGGTTTGATCCTCCCCGACTCCATATATTTTCGTAGATAGAACTAACCACCACCAACCAGGATGTCGAGTGGTAGGCCCTGATTCATCCACATGTACACCTTCCCTACCACTTATCATCCTATCGTCGGTCCAACTCATCCGCCATGTCACTTGAATGCCTCCATGTGTCCCGCTATAGGAATGGCATGTCACTTGTCTACTGAATATACATGTTGATTGTACTTACCATATGCAACCCTATGGGTGTGCCATATGGCCATTTTTTTTTCATTTTACCTATTTATTTGTAACTTCGGAACTTAATAAATTCCCCATTCAGAGTTCGTTTTGCATGAAATGAATATCATAGGAAAGCTCTCAACGAGCTCTATAATGCTGTAAGATTATTTTTACATTTTGAAGACTTTAATTTTGATCTATCTTGGAGATCCTCCTAGATCATGCATAATACATAGCTACATTCATGGAATGTCAAAAGGTTAAAGTGGAGCATGAACATCTAGCTAGTTTGTTGTAACCATTACTATACTTGAATTGAAGTGGGATGTAGTGGAGATAGATTTCATCACAAAGTTTCCTAAGACAAGACTACATAATGATGTCATCATGGTGGTGGTGGATAGCTTGACTAAATATGCACACTATATCTTAGTGAAAACAACTCATAATAAACTAACATTGTAGACATCTATATGAAAGAGGTTTCCATACTAAATGGAATTATGAAAACATAGTGTCATATAGAGATGAAAAGTTTACTCCTAACTTTTGGAAATGATTGTTCGAAGTATTTGGAACAAATATGGACATGAGTACAACATGCCATCCTTATATAAATGGTCAAAAAGAAAGATTCGATCGGGTGATTGAGGATATTTTAAGAATGTATTTGATGGATCATCCATCCAAGTGGGAGGATTATTTACACTTAATAGATTTTTCTTATAATAATGGATATCATGCCTATCTAAAGATGATTCCTTTTAAGGAAATGTATGCAAGGAAGTGTAATAAGTGTATCAGTTGGGATAATACAATGGAAATAATCATTGATGGAATGAACTATTGAAGCACATTGAATATCATATGGTTAGAATCAAGTAGAATATGAAAGCAACTCAAAACAAACAAAACATTTATGCAATTCAGAACATAACTAGTTTCCAGTTTAAAGTTGGAGATCGTGTATTTCTAAAATTTAGACTTGTTGATGTATTTGTAACTTTGGAAGATATCCATATGCATATTATCATTGTATGTTGTTGTACCCCCATCAGAGATATGTTTACCTCCTTGCAAGATGTATTTATTGTGTCTATAGCTTGAGGTATAACCTCCATTGTAATTTGGGGAAATAGTACCTAATGTAACATCATGTAATATGTATTTGGAGTCTCTCTAAGAGAATTTGGCCCTATTAGAGTAACATGTCGACCCCAGTCATGTGATAGGTCACTCACTAACTTAGGATAAATAGGAAGGCACCCTCCCTCGTTTATACACACCTCACACTCACTCAAGTTCACATGAGAGAGAGAGAGAGAAGGGAGGAGATATAGATAGATCTTGGAGACTTCTTATTATTGTTTTTTATCATCTTATGACACATTCTTTGTGAGTGTACCATTCTGAGGAAGTTTACGGGGTTTTCTCCTTTATTCTTTCCCAGGTGAAAATATTTGTGTCTTGTGTATTTGTTATATCCTATGTATCTTATTGTACTTGTTTTTATTTCATACAAAGATCCTAATTAAGCTAATAATATCTAGAAAAACTAACATGGCATCTGAGCCTCTTTAAAAGTAGGCATTATGTAGCAGCAGAAACTAGGGATTCCTAGTTCAAGGTGTTCTCCCCATAGATGATCAAGAAAACAGTGCTATGCTAACTCACCTCAGTATGGCACATCTTTTGGGGGAAGCAGTTCCAGATTTAAAGAAGTTTCAATTTTGACGCTATCACTAGTGCCGAGAGAAACTAGGGAATCGAGTTTCGAAAGGTTCCTACCTCATTTTTTAGAAAGGGACCTTGCTAAGCAATTCGCCTCAAGAAGGAACATCTTTATGTCCAAACAGAATTCCCTTAATCCAAGTTTGGAAATTTAGGTTTTCTCTAACAAACCCTAGGTCATCCAACTCTAGAACCAGATCGGACACCTAATGTTGGTAATATCTAAATATTTTCTATTTCCATTTGAGGTTCTCATTTGAAAATATGACTCACCATACTCGGCTTGAGTACAATCTTGGAGGGGCTGATAACTTTCGAGCATGGAAGTACATAATCTCTATGATTCTTGAAGAAATGATTTGGATTAATACAGTAGTGGAGAATTTCCAAAAATAGAGGGATATGACGATAAGGCTACTCATAATAAGAAATTGGTTAAAACCAAGAGAATAATTACATATTCAACAAAGGATCACCTCATCCACCATGGATAAAACCAAGACGTTCAGTTAAGACCTTAATTATGACACATTACACTATATAGTGTGGCACATTACCCACTATATGGTGGTGCATTACATATTATTTATGTAGGATTGGGTATATTAGTGGGTTTATGAGTTTTTATTGTACACCTTTATCTCTTGTATATAGGAAGGAGATATTCTCATTTTAGTCATCATATCGTCTTATCCTCTCTTCTGTACTCAGTACATTGTGTAAGGAGGCTCCTCCCTTGAAGAGGATTGATATTTATCTATGCTATTCATTTTTGAGGTGTGGATTACTCTATTATTGTATATTTATACTCTTTTTATGCTATATATGGGACTTGGTTGCATAAAATTTGGTATCATAGCTCTTTCCTCGGGACTGTCTAATGAAAAATGGGTCATCTTGGAACATTCAATACAACTTTGTTTCTACAAGGAATATAAAATCAAGGTTAAAAACCAACTTCCAAAACAAGATGAACTATATCCAATAAAAAATTTAGATCCCGATCCATTATATTTTTGGATATAATTGCGGAGGAATCTAGGGTTTTTTTCTAGTCCTATAGCTAGTCTAAAACATGTGTTCTTGGGAAAAAGGTCATGTTTGAGGAATCTAATATCCAAACGGAGTGATACCAGTTTCATATGAAAGAAAAAAAACACTGGTATATGTGGTAGAAGCTTCAGATACAGAAACAAAATAGTGGACATGTGGCATACAGTACAAGTTCACTCTTCTGGATAGGCCAAAAATAAGAAGCTTTGGTATATTTACAATAACATTTTGTTGGCTCATCCAAATTAGGTAAAAAATGCGGTGTCAGAAAGAGGACAGATAAAGGTACTATAGGATGAATTTTTAGAATCAGATACAAGTCGACCCTAAAATAGTCTCCCAATAAGGGATTGAAAAAGGTATGTAATTTTGCATTTGAATAGCTTTTAGTAGAAGGATATGTTTGTGGTAAACCCTAGGGCGTGATATTGTTAAGATTTCCACTAAAATGAAGTGGAAAGAATCATACTCCACTCAAACACACAGAGGATTCATTCCCGACATACGAGGAAACAAAATACATTTTTTTTAGATTGTCCAAGTTGGAAGACATGATTAAAGGAAATGTGAAAATTGATGACTTTGCTAAATTGAAAAAGAATATGGCTACTAAGGAGGATCTCAAAGGGATGGCTAGTAAAGAAGATATTTAATACTTGAAGGATTTTATCAAGGATATCAAACATAACTTTATTCCTCAATTATCTACTCAAGAAGAGGATAAGGAGGAACAAGATGACTTATTCCAATCACGTCTGGAGAAACTTGAAAAAAAATTAATGGAGAGTAGGAATTTGGAGTCCTCAAAAGTTGATGATTCACTACAACATCATAGGTTAAATTCAGGTCCAAGAAACTAATTTATCCCCAAGATCGACATGCAAAATTTTGATGGAAAGGATCCCATCATGTGGATTTTTCATATGGAGAAATTCTTTGATCTACACCAAGCGCCCACTAGGAAAAAGGTAACTATTGCATCCTTGTATTTATGGCCCGATCAGTTTGTATGGTACCAATGGCTTTGTGGCCATAAAAACAAGTCTATTATATCTTGTTCTATATTCAACGAAGAATTTATTGCACATTATGGGGATATAAATAGAAACACCCTCTTCATTCAATTGGTAAATATCAAGCAAAAAGGTTCAGTTACAGAGATTCACATCAAGTAATTTCAGTAGCAAGTCTCAGAGTGAAGAATATTTCACAAGATAATTTGTTAGATCTCTTTATTGGAACCTTGAAAGGTAACATTCAACATGAGGTGTGTCTCTTTGAACCATCATCGCTAGAGAAGGATTTCATGGTGGCAAGGAAGGTTGAAAATAAAAATATGGCAATGACTTTTAGAAAGGCCTTATCCAAAACATATAAAGAAAATAATGTTCCTTCTTCTAAACCACCACAAAGGTTGACACCCCAACAACTAGATGAAAGAAGAGAGAAAGGATTATGATTTAATTGTGACATCAAGTATAGTAAGGGACATAAGTGCAACAACAAGAAATTATTCTACATATATGGTGAAGAGGAAGAACCAAAAGAAGAGAAAGCATCTCAAGGCGAGGAAACTTCAGAAGAAATACAAGAGGATACTTCGGAAGAAATTACTCCCACTATATCTTGTCATGCATTGGATGGAATTAGCACTCAAAATATCAAGATAGAAGGATACATCAAAGAGAAGAAGGTAACAATGTTGATTGATTTTGGTAGTACTCATAGTTTCATTCACTATAAATTAGCCAAAGTTCTTAATTGCTTTGTTTATCCAAAACCAGAATTTCAAGTAATGATTGCAGATGGAGGAACTCTAAATGGCTCATTGAAATGCCATAATATCAATCTAGCTATGGGAGAATATGTATTGAATAGTCCAATGATTTTTATCCCAATGGGTGGTGTTGATGCTGTCTTGGGTGTCCAATGGTTACAATCATTGGGAACAACGACTTTTAATTTTCAAAAACTTTTCATGAAATTTTCATGGGAAGGTAAGGAATATGAGTTAAATGGTATCACAGGAAAACCAATCAAGGTGAAAATCTCTAATGGTATGACAAAGTTGTTGAAAAGGGGACATCAAGTTATAGTTGCACAATTATGCTCATTAGATGTTCAAACCTCAAAATTTCTTATCTCCCCAAATCTCCAAAGGGTCATTAATAATCATTCCAAGGTATTTGAAGATATTCCCAAAGGTTTTCTACCTGTTCGTGACTTTGATCATCCTATCCAGTTAATTCTAGGCAGTGTTCCTCCTAACATCAGACCTTACCAATATCCCTATAGCCAAAAGAGTCAAATTGAGCGTATGGTGAATGAAATGTTAGAGGCTGGCATAATTAGTCCTAGCCAAAGTTCTTACTTTGCACCAGTGGTAATGGTACAGAAGCCAAATGGATCATGGTGTATGTGTCCTGATTATAGAGAGTGCAACAAGATCACCATTAAAGATAAGTTTCCCATTCATGTCATTTATGAATTGTTAGACAAATTACGTGTAGCAGTGGTCTTCACAATGTTGGATATTTGTTCTGGGTATCATCAGATTCGAATGAAGGATGAAGACATCCCCAAAACAACATTCAAAACTCATGAAGGTCACTATGCACTTTTGGTCATGCCATTTGGAATTAGGGGATTTTTGAGGTCTAAAATGGGCCTTGTAAGGGAAATAATAAAATAAGAGTTATAATAATAAAATAAAATTTCTAAATATTGTATGAGAAAAATAAAAACTATTTTTTCTTATTGTATTTTTCACATATCTCTTTATCGGTTCAAAACTCATGAAGGTCACTATGCACTTTTGGTCATGCCATTTGGAATTAGGGGAGTTTTGAGGTCTAAAATGGCCGTCGTAAGGGAGATAATAAAATAAGAGTTATAATAATAAAATAAAATTTCTAAATATTGTATGAGAAAAATAAAAACTATTTTTTTCTTATTGTATTTTTCACATATCTCTTTATCGGTTCACCTAAATTTTGAGTTTCGGTACTCTTTGGATGTGGAATTTAATTCCGCTTCTAACCCATACCCACACTGCGTACTTCTGAGGTACCCACGAAACCTAAAAATGAAAATTTCAATAAAAAAACGTATTTATATTAAAATACATTTTTTTTATTGAAATTTTCATTTTTGGGTTTTGTGGGTACCTCAAAAAGATGCACTGTGGGCATGTGTTGGATGCAGAATTAAATTATGCATCCAACGAGTCCCTAAACTCAAAATTTGGGTGAATCCATATGGAAATAAGCCAAAAATACGATAAGATAATGTAGTTTTTTCTTTTTCCCTCCATTATTTTTTACAAATTTTACCCTTATGGTTGGCATCATCATTTTGAATCCTATAAGTTCTTATAAAGTGAATTTGAATGGTATAATTTTTGTTTGGAGGCCCTTTTTTAACCTCAAAACTCCTCTAATGGTATAACAAATGCGCCTTACACATTTTAAGGTTTAATGAATTCTATTTTCAAGCCTTTCCTTAGAAAATTTGTGATGGTATTCTTTGTTGATATACTAATTTATAGAAATTCTTGGGAAGAACATGTTTAACATGTTGACAGGGTATTACAACTACTAAAGGATAATTAACTGTATGCAAAAGCCTCAAATGTTTCTTTTGTATAAATGCGGTAGAGTATTTGGGTCATATTGTATCTCATGAAGGTGTCAAGGTATGTTAGTTTTTCAACATTAATCTAGCATATCATTAGGATATTTGACTAAGAGAACAACAAGCACAACAATCAAACACAAGACACAATTAACACAATTTTTTTCCTCGAGGAAACCATAAATGGAGGAAACCCCGCAACTTCCTCAGAGATAGAATCAGCACCAAAGTGAAACCCAAAAATAGTAAGACAATCTCCCGATAGCAGTAAGCTCTTTTCTCCAGCCCCAGTGTCTTTCTCTTCCTCAACTATGTGCTACACTTGAGTGTGTATGAGTTGTGTGCTAAATAGAGAGTCCAGCTCTCTATTTATACTAATCCCAACATGACTAAAACCCTACTAGGGCCGACTTCACTAGGTGAGTCTAATAACCCTAGTGCCCTGGAACTGCAGGGATTTTAACCCTTATACAATAGGAGGGTTACCCACAATGATTTAACATGACTTGTTTACATTATAGATTCTCCCAATAGGAACATCGGGGCATGACATGACACAAGAACATCCTGGAATAAACATCGGGTTACAATAGATAAGAAATACAAGTGAATACATTCTGAAGTTATAATTACATCAATAAGGTGGACCCTAAAAAATTTAAATCCATGATGGACTGGTCGATTCCCAAAACCCTAAAGAATATTCAAGGATTTTTAGGTCTAACAAGTTACTACCTCAAGTTTGTTCAGAACTATGGAAGAATAGCGTCTCCTCTAACATCGTTACTGAAGAAAGATGCATTTTATTGTACTCTAAAGGAAACTCAACACTGTAAACAAATCCAAGAGGACATGTGTAAATCTCTTGTTTTGCCGACACCAGACTACACAAAAACCTTTATTGTGGAATGTGATGCTATAAGAAATGGAATTGGAGTTGTACTAATTCAAGAACGACACCCTATTTAATTCACAATTCATCAAATAAAGGGAAAGAACTTAAAAAATCCCATTTATGAGAAGGAAATGTTGGCAATACTACATGCCTTGAAGCAATGGCACCCCTACCTTATAGGGAGACATTTCAAGTTTAAAACTGATCATGAGAGCCTTAAATACTTGTTGGAACAAAGGTTATCTTCAGAAGAGAAACAAAAATGGGTAACAAAGATGTTGGGATATGACTTTGAAATCATCTGCAAAACGAGGAAGAAAAATGTGGTCACAGATGCACTCTCCAGGAAATATGAGGACGTTGAAGCATTACTCTATGCTATTTCGATCATCCAACCATATTGGATAGCCAAAGAAATGGAAAAATGGAAAAATGACGAAAAGTATGGATATTTATTCAAAAGCTATAGCAGGATCCCAGTTCCTCTAATACATTAAGGTGGAAAGATGACTTTCTATGGCACACAGATCAGTTATATCTTGGTAAGGGTTCCTAGCTCAAGCAAAAGGTAGCTTATGAATTCCACTCTTCATCGATAGGAGGGCACTCAGTTTTCTTAAAAACCTACCACAGGGAAAATAAAGAATTTTTCTAGGATGCTCTTAAAATTGATGTTCAAAAATTTGTGGCAGAATGTTTGGTTTGCCAACAAAATAAAGTGGAAACAATTAAGATCCCTGATATCCTACAACCACTTTCCATTCCAATACAAATGTGGGTAGAGTTATCGATATATTTTATCACAAATTTACCAAAGTATGAAGGAAAGAGTGTCATCATGGTGGTTGTTGATAGAATTAATAAATATGCACACTTCTGTGCACTATCTCACCCCTTCAAAAAGAGCACGGTAGCCAATTATTTTATGGAGATAGTACAAAAACTAAATGGTGCTCTAAATATTATAGTAAGTGACAGGGATCCCATTTTCACTGGAATTTTTTGGACCGAATTATATTCTTGTTTGGGTACTCAGCTGGATCATAGCTCATCTTATCAGCCTCGATCTAATGGACAAATAGAGATAGTAAACAAATGTTTTGGAGGGGTATCTTGGGGTATCGATGTTTTGGAGGGGTATCTTGTAGCTGATAAACAAATAGAATGGTTCAAGTGGTTACCCTTGGCATAATGGTGATATAATACTGCCTTCCATACATCATAAAAATGACCCCATTTAGGGCATTGTATAGCTACCATCCACCATCCATCACATATTCACTAAGAGACTCTAAGGTTCAAGCAGTGGAAGACCACATGGAGCATCAACAACATGTTCTTCAACTCTTAAAGGACAACCTAAATCTAGCACAAAATCGAATGAAACAACCAACAGATCAACAATGTAGTGAACAGAGCTTCAATGTTGGGGATTGTGTGTTTTTAAGACTACAACCATACAAACAGATGTCCCTGAAAAACACCAAGAAGGATAATAAATTATCACCTAAATACTATGGTCCCTAAAAGGTGCTACAAAATATTTGTAGGATGGCCTACAAATTGGAACTACCTGCATCTTCACAAGTCCATCAAGTTTTCCATGTGTCCTATTTAAAGAAGGTAGTCGGTGATAAGCTTCCAGCTCAAACGATTTTACCAGAACTTGATGAGGAAGGAAAAATCATCTTGGATCCTAAGAAATTACTGCAATACGAACCAGACAGCTTCAAAATCGATCAATTTTAGAGTATCTCATTAAATGGAAGAACTTACCCACAGAAAATTCAACCGGAGAAGATGAGTCCTTTATACAACAACATCCTGAACTACTTCAGCATTGAGGTCAACACTTTTTGAAGGGGATGGGCATGTTAAGCCCTTAATGATGACACATTACACCATATAGTGTGGCACATTACCCCGTATATTGTGGTGCATTGCATATTATTTATGTAGGCTTGGGTTTATTAGTTGTTATTCTACACCTTTATCTCCTATATATAGGAAGGATATATTCTCATTTTAGTCATCATATCATCTTATCTTGTCTTTTATATTGAGTACATTGTGTAAGGAGGTTTCTCCCTCAAAGAGGATTGATATTTATCTCTACTATTCATTTTTAGGAGTGGATTACTCTCTTGTTGTCTATTTCTTCTCTTTTTATGCTATATATGGAACATTGTTGCATAACATGTTCGAAGGAAAGAACATCAACCAGAAGATGACTTTGAGGAACTAGTTGAAGAATGTGCAGATATAGAACTCGGAGACTATACAATCATACTTCACAAGGGTTGCTCAAATCATGGATCAATTGGAAGTCATTAAAGTGAATTTTGAAAAAGAATAAATAATTATGACTACCTTGAATGTTCTCCCTAGATCACATGACTCATTCGTTCAAGGAATCCACGCAAGAAGGAATCTTATCGCTTTCATCCAACTCCAAGAGGAATGCACATAAGAAGAAGATTGACTTGTAATAAGAGAAGAGAAGATGGGAGTGATTGAGGATGAAGCTCTCACATTTCACACCAGGAGGAACTACAAGAAGAAGGAGAAGAAGGATAACTTTCATCATAACAAGAAGTGAACAAGAAGAAGGAGAAGAAGGAGAAATTTCTTCATAACAAGAAGAAGGAGAAGAGGGAGAACTTTCACCATAACAAGAAGAAAGAAAATAAAGGAAATAATACCAATATATATCCTTCCAATGTTTGATGCTATACTTGTGATGAAAAGGGACACTTTGCAAGAGACCGTCCCATCAAGAAAAGGAGACAAGATGCTCATCTTGTCGAAGACAATGAACTAATGAACACAGAATTCATAAGAGACAAGGATGATTCAGATGAAGAGTATGTGCTAATCTAAGGAGTTACTAGCACTATCTCCCATGGAAGCAATGATTGCCTTGTGGATAGTGGAGCTTATAAACACATGAAGGGATACAAGGAATCATTCGTCAATATGTATGAACATGAGTCACCTCACAAGGTGAAACTTGAGGATGATTACCAATACCCCATAAAATGGGGTGGAGAATCTTCATATAAGTTAGAATCTGGTAAATCCTTAAAGATGAAGGATGGGCTATATGTTCTAGGTTTGAAGAAGAATCTTCTCTCCATATCTGCACTAGATGAAAAGGGAATGAGAGTTTCATTTTTGACAGCAAAGGCTATATGTTCTAGGTTTGAAGAAGAATATTCTCTCCATATCTGCACTAGATGCAAAGGGAATGAGAGTTTCAATTTTTGACAGCAAAGTTTTGATGTGGCCTAGAGGGAAGACAATAGATGATGCAACCCTAATTGGAGAAGAATACAAAGGCTTTTACAAGCTAAAGGGACAACCTAAACAAGCACTGGTTCATGAGTCAATTGAACCAAGTGAAATGTGGCACAAAAGGCTTGCACATGTGCACTATAGAGCACTACCAATGGAAAACAAAGAAACCTTTGGACTGCCAGAGATCCAGGAAAAGAATGAAGGAATTTACAAAGGATGTGGACAAGGAAAGAATGCGTAGAAGACATTTCCCAGTAGTGAGAGCAAGGATAAATGAATATTGGAGATAGTACACTCAGATGTATGTGGACCCGCGTCTTCTAGCTCGTTAAACGGGTATGTGTACTATGTTTCCTTTATAGGTGATTTCTCATGTAAGAATTGGATATATTTCTTTGAAGGGAAAAATGAAGTATTGAATAAATTCAAGGAATATAAATCCTTGGTCGAGAACTAAACCAAAAGGAATATCAAGACTCTGTGGTTAGATAATGGCATATGATTTACCTAAGAAGAATTCAAGGAACTCTGCAGAGAATATGGGATTAAGAGGGAGTCGAGCACTCCATACAATCCTCAACAGAATGGGGTTGTGGAGCAAAAGAACGGAACCATCATGGAAGTAGAAAAATAAATGTTACATGACCAAGATCTTCCTATGCACCTTTGGGCAGAGGTAGAAAGGATGACTGTGTATGTACAAAATCGTACTTCTCATTGAGTAGTTGACAACAAGACTCCGAAAGAGGATTTATCAGGAGAGAAACCAGAAATTGACCATCTAAGATTATTTGGTTTCCTAGTGTACATACATATCCTAAAGGAGAAGAGGACCAAGATTGATCTTTCTGGGAGTAAGGGTATATTTGTAGGATACAGTGATACATCAAATACCTATCGAATCAACTTCCCAAGATTCAAGAAGATCAAAATCAGTAGAGATGTAACCGTTGATGAAAACTCTACATACATCATATCTAGGAGGATACCTATTCAAGATTATGAGGAACCTGAAGAAATGAGAGCCTAAGGTATGAAAATTGGAGAATCAATTCTAGAATACCATGAATATCATGACATGGTAGGACCATAAGATCAAGTAGAGACAATCCTCGAGAAGCAATCCCACAATAAGAAACTAGCATGGGCATGGGAGCTCATACAAGAAGCAAAATGGTATGGCGCTCTAGAAGGAATACATATAGAAAGAAAAAGGGAAAATCCCTACAATAGATATGTTCCCTTTTTGTGTGACATCATTGACAGAGAACCTTCCATCTATAAATAGGATGCAGAAAAGAAAGAATAGAGGGATGCTATGATCAAGGAATATAAGTTGATCATGAAGAATGATGTCTAGGATATAGTTCTAAGACTGGAAAAGAAGTATGTCATGACTTCGAAGTGGAACGACAAGATCAAGCATGTTGGACATGGAACCATCGAGAAGTAAAGGGGAATATTCATAGCAATACATAAACTATGAGGATACATTTTCACCCATGGCGAGGTACACTTTTATTAGAT
Organism: Pseudotsuga menziesii; assembly: GCA_001517045.1. Lineage (NCBI taxonomy): Eukaryota > Viridiplantae > Streptophyta > Pinopsida > Pinales > Pinaceae > Pseudotsuga > Pseudotsuga menziesii. Next base: position 264,389 of record LPNX010265210.1, read on the forward strand.
CAATACTTACATTGGCAACAATTATGAAATGGAAAATACACCAAATGGATGTAAAGACAAATTTCTTGAATGGTGTAGTCGAGGAGGAAGTGTACGTGGAACAAACTCAGACCTAATTAGCATTGTAGGTTTTCCTCAAATGTAATCAGTACCATGAAACTCAAAGGTTATCCTTGGATGTAACCTGTCCTGAGACAGGTTATTTAAGTGTAAATATGAGCCATGATGTGGTACGGAGGTTACTTGAATGTAATAATTCATGTGGGTTTTCCAAGTGTAAAAAGATACCTGATGTGGTATGCATGTTACTTGGATGTAATACACCCCAAAGGTTGCCTGAACGGAAAAAATCCTGGATGTAGGTTTTTAATATGTAATAAGTCCTTGAGGTAGACCTATAACTTAAAATTCCTACTGTAGCAGGTAGTTTGGTAATAATCAATCCTTACATATATATATCTATGTGTGTGTGTGTGTTCCCATGTTGATATCATAAGGTCATGAAGGACTTCAGGTGCACCTAGGAGGTTTCCATTTACTGATAGAACGTAGGTTGAACACGAAGAGACATAGTGCACTGAGTGTGCTCCTAAGATATTCTCGCATAGTGTAAGTTGTACGTTGTCTTGATGATGTGGAAAAGATCCTGGATTACTCCTATGGTGGTAGAACACTGGTGGTATGCATATGGGTTGTGCTTTCTATGATCTCTTCTACTTTTTTTGTTCAGGACAAAAGAGATGATATGGATACAATGAGATAAAGGTAGGAGACACACCTTATTGTCATGGCAATGTCAAGAAGGTATTGGCAATTCCTATGCGATGGATTTCTCAAAATGTGATGAAGAACTGGATGAGGACTAGGATTACACTGAAAATGAAAAAAGGATGGCTCTATAGAAACTTCCGATGACATATAGTATCGTTTCATGATCAATAAGAAGATGATGATGACTGTAACAAATGTGCTGATGTTTGTGGAAGAGAGAGAATACCTTCCTAGTTAAGAGGGAGTCTTGATGTATTTGTAACTTCAAAATATATTCTAATGTGTATTATCATTGTATGTTGTTGTACCCCCATCAAAGATATGTTTTCTTCCTTGCAGAACTTCTTTATTGTGTCTATACCTTGAGGTACAAGCTCTATTGTAAGTCAGGGAAATAGTCCCTGGTGCAACATCATGTAATGTGTATTTGAAGTCTCTCTGCGAGAAGTCATCCTTGTTAGGGTAACAGATCAGCCCCAGTCATGTAATAGGTCAATCACTTTATTAGTATAAATAGAGAGGCGCCCTCCCTCATTTTTACACACCTCACACCCACTCAAGTTTGCATGAGAGAGAGACAGAGACAAGGGAGAAGATATAGATAGATGTTGGAGACTTCTTATTACTAGGTTTGATAATCTTATGACACATTCTTTGTGAGTGTACTATTATGAGGAAGTTTGCGGGGTTTTTTCCTTTATGGTTTCCCTTGTGAAAATATTCATGTCTTGTGTATATGTTATATCTTATGCATCTTGTTTTACTTGTTATTCTTTTAGACAAAGATGCTAATTAAGCTAATAAGATCTATAAAAAAATAACAAGACCCAAGAAGAGGTCCTTAAACTTATTAAAATGTTCCAAGCTAGATACTAGATACTATGGACCCTTTGATATCTTAGTTAGGATAAATCATGTTGCATATGAGCTTTCATTTCCTTATTGAATTAAAGTGCATAATGTATTCCATGTATAGTTGTTAAAAATATATATATACTTGATGCTAATAATGTGATTTATTGGATTATGATCTAGGTGAAACTAGAAGGTGATTTTCTGGTACAACTAGTTTCCATATTGACCAGAAAATTCAAGTTGTTATGGAATAGAGAGATTAGGAAGTTAAAGGTACAATAGACCCATCATAGTATTGAAGATGCTATTAGGGAGGTAAACTATCATATTTTTTTTTAATTTTTTGTTGTGACATGGATGTAATAAGTATGCATTGAGGGTAATGCATTAGTTTAATGGGGAGGGGGTTATAATACCCCATATGTTAAACCCTGGGCTTATGTTACCATATGTTTGTTATTGTGGCAAAATCTGCCAGGACTATGGACATAGACATTATTATTATTATTTAATAAATAACTATCTAAACATGGACAACTAACAAGAATGGGGGGACATGGATTCCATATGTAAGGGGGTAGGGAACTACGAGTTGTTTCTCTGCCTAACATTACTTGTTGAAACCTATTTTTTGTTATTTTGGTTCATGGAGGTACTATTACAACCTCTTTAATTATTGGTGGGACCTCTTGACTAGTGCACCTTCATTGGCCTTGGTTTGGTGTCATTTTCAATTCCTCATGTGTTAGTGCACCCTCACTAGTTATTTTTATCCAACACTCTTTGAATTTTAACTCCAAATTATTGATGCACCCTTTTTATATTCTAAGAATCAAATCTCATTAATGAGTAACTCCTCTACCAATTTGATTTGGCATGGGAGAAATCCAAGTTATCCTCTGGTGGTTTGGGTAACCCTAGTGAATTTGAGTTACCTCTCTTGGGAATTGAATGGATATAGAAGGATTTTAATTCGCCCTCTTTCCTTATTCTTCTATAGCCATGAGTTCTCCAGTGTAGTGGAATTATCTCTTGTTTTGGAAATACATTCTCTTGAGTAGGAGATGCATGCTATTAGTGAAGACGGAAGTCTTTGTAATGAGGTTTGAATACCTTGAATTGGGGATTGAAGATTCATCTATGCTTACACAACATAAGGCTTTATTCCATTTCTTGTATATGTTCATATCTAGATCGTAAATCTTACATGAGGGTGGTGATATCCTAAGGTCATGCCAAATGAGGAAAGTCACAACTCACTAGGTAGAGTAGATGTATGGGAAAGTGCATATGGAGAAAGGTGTAGTTGTGGTATTATCATAGTGTTGAGAAGGGAACAATAATATTTTTTAGTTTTCCTATTTCTAAGTATTTTATGGTTGTGATACTTATTCCATTGGGTCTATAATTTGTTACCTTTAAGGAACAATTTTTGTTTCATTAAAAATAGTTTCTGTTTGACTAAGATACAACTATTTGTGTGTCATAGTGTTCCTAGTGTTGAGATGAGTGCACCATACATTTATATTTGAGAGCACCTATCCTATGGATCTATGGGCTCACCTCGGGGGTGATTATCATGTTGAAATATGCATGAGCATGGCATGTTTATGGCTACGAGGAATTTTTTCCGACAGAAGCTAGTTTCCCTTTTAAAATATGAGTATTTTGTTATGAGATTTGTTGGAATATTTTAAACCCACTCATAACTTAGGATAAAATAATTAATCATTATTTGATTAATTGTTCACCCACTGGCTTAATTAGTTGGCATCCACTTGCACCTGAACGTTTTCCGACTGAAGCTAGTTTCCCTTTTAAAATATGAGTATTTTGTTATGAGATTTGTTGGAATATTTTAAACCCACTCATAACTTAGGATAAAATAATTAATCATTATTTGATTAATTGTTCACCCACTAGCTTAATTAGTTCGCATCCACTTGCACCTTAAATTCAATACATGCCGTCTCTATCCTCGGAATTATTTATTTCTCATTATGGGTTGATCTTGACCACCTTTTGACCATCCAGAATTAGTATACAACACTTTACAGTAGATTCTGCTTTTTCTACTTTTCTATGGATAAGATAAAAGCTAGTCAACTAGGAAACTGGCAGCTTTTGTTTCCAACCCATCCTCCATTATTTTTTCTTCATTTTCTAGGATTAGCATGTTTTTTCCATCTCCTTGACAACCCACTCATGCATTTTACAACTTTTGAGGTACTTGATAGACTTGGGAAGTGCTTTAGCCACCTATGGGGGTTTTCTATATTTTGGTAAGTCAACATTTTTGAGCTTTATGAGTTGTTTGCATACAATTCAATTTTCCTACGAGAGATGTAATATTTATGTACAGTATTATTCATCCTTATTAAATGGAAGGATACACACCAATGTTCATCTATCCATTCATGTGATTCAATCTCTTTTCTTCTCTCTAGTTTTCCTGTGTATGCTTGTGAGAATTATTAGTAGCAAGATCTATTTCATGTGCTTCTTCTTAGCATCATTTCTCATATCATTGACCTATTATTTATACATGGTATCAGAGCTACATGGAGAATATATTTTCCTTCTTATACAAATTGTAAGAGCAACAAGGTTGATAAAGTTCTACAGAGTTGAGGAGCGCATCGAGTCTCCTATCCCTCTCTGAAGAAGAGCTTGTCTAGCTTACAAGATTTTCTCGTAGTTTGTTTTGCAGGTTGAAGAGAGTATCTTCTAGAGAATATCAACAACTTCAATATGGATTGAAAATTTCTTCTACTATCTCCTTTCAACTATGTTTATTGGAAGCCAAAGATGAGTGCATACTTGAAGAGGCTGTCTCTTCGATGTCTCCATTGGTGCATTGAGTGAACCTAAGTCTTATGAAGAGAAGATTGATTGGATTAATAATTGTGATAGAGCTTATGGAATTATGTGTTTGGGAATGTATCCAAATATATATCATCTCATAGATTCTACTGAGTATCCATTTGAGCTTTGGAAGAATTTGGACAAAGCTTTTGGTTTGCAGGAAATAGAAGATGAAGCATGGAGTGAACCTACCATCTCCTCTTGTTCTCTATCTCAATATTTATTGGCCTATACATTCCCTAAGGAATTTTATCATGATGAACAAGTTTCTCATACAGTTCATGTTGCTTCTACCCTCTTTGATTTGAATGCTTCCTCCTTCAATGAAAAAGCAAATATTGAAGAGCCATCCTTTTTTGTGTCTCTTGAAGGTGATTTTTCTTCTTGTGATACTAATGATGAAAAAGAAGTAACATATGGAGATGCTGCTGATATTGATGTAAATTATGATCCTATAACCCATTCATTGTTCTCTAATTCTCCTATCTTATATTTTGAGATCTATGTGCCAGATTCTTCACACCTTGTGCATGCCTCTCTCATTGATGGTGTGCAAGCCAATAATTTCCAGGATGTTTGCTTAGCCAAATCAAGCCTTATTTGTGTCATACCACTTAACTTAATTGATCCAATGTGCTTCATCATATATTTGTTTTTTGTTGGCATTAATACTCAGAGCCTTCTTGAATATTGTGAACGTCTGATTCTTTCCTCCTTTCATACAAAGGATTCATTACCAGTGTATTCCCATGAGTCTATTGATATGCTTATATGTGATCCTTTGGATTATGATTTAGAAGAATATTTTTCAGGTTGATACACATATAATACCACCATCCATACCATCTACCATACCTCTGAATAATCCAAATACTATACAAATCCCAAGCTCACTAGTTGATTCCTCATTGGTCTCTTATGCATTGATATTTATCTTACATGGTTTGAACTCTTTCCTATATTTAAGTAGCTGGTTATCCATGTACTTAGTAATATTTGGACTGATATTAAACATTTTTGGATATGTTCTAATCACTTATGGTTCAAATCTTATGCCCATCCATCATTCATACTTTTACACCTATCAATTTACCCCAGTTGCTCATAATTTTCCTAGTCTAGCCCTATATCCTCATGGACCCACTGAAGCCTTTTTATTTGTTGTTCCATATGCTAATATTTCTGATATATTAGAGTTTTATCAGCCTCATATCATATCTATACATGTGCTACATCATATTGTAATATTGACATGTGATTCACATCACAATTTTGCAACTATTCAGGGAATTGGGTGTGAAATAAATTGCCTTATTTTTTGTACTCGTTGGAAAGGAGTATGCACAGATCTCTTTTCCATTTCATATTCTATTTTCAGATCAGAGTTTGACAGTAGAAAGAAGCATTCAGATAATACCCCTACTTCATCAGTTGATGAGATACAAGGAGTCTCTCCTCTTCCTTCTTGCAGGTTCTACACTCCAACTCATGACCATGGAGTTCATGATTTCTTCAGCAAGTCCTTCATCCAGAAGAAGTTTAGTCAGCTAATTAAAGTGAAGATGAAGATATGTTGAAGACATATTTCAAATTTTGTGCCTTTTCCTATCTTGAGGGAGGATTTTCCCCATGTGGTGTTGCCTCTTTCCTCACTTTTATGGACATAATAATTGTTAAAGGGTGACCATAGCCTTGTTGTTGGTCCCTATATGCATCCATAATTTTTATCATACCATCATAAAGTCAGACTTATAGGGGGGGTTGGAATATATTAAAACCACTCATAAGTTAGGATAAAATAATTAATCTTTATTTGATTAATTATTCACCCACTAGCTTAATTAGTTGGCATCCACTTGCACCTTAAAGTCAATACATGCCATATATATCCTAGGAATGATTTATTTCTAATTCTGGGTTGATCTTGACCACCTTTTGACCATCCAGAATTAGTATACAGCACTTTACAGCAGTTTCTGCTTTATTCTTCTTTTTCTGTTTTTCCTTCTTTTCTATGGATAAGATAAAAGCTAGTCAACTAGGAAACTCGAAGCTTTTGTTTCCAACCCATCCTCCGTTAGTTTTTCTCTATTTTCTAGGATTAGCATGTTTTTTCCATCTCCTTGGCAACTCACTCATTATTTTACCAACTCACGAGGTCCTTGATAGATTTGGGAAGTGCTTTAGCCACCTATGGGGGTTTGCTATATTTTGGTAAGTCAGCCTTTTTGAGCTTTATGAGTTGTTTCCATACAGTTCGATTTTCCTATGAGGGATGTACAATTTATGTACACTATTATTCATCATTATTCAATGGAAGGATACACACCAATATTCATCTCTTCATTCATGTGATTCCGGCTCTTTTCTTCTCTCTAGTTTTCCTATGTATGTTTATGAGAATTCTTAGTAGCAAGATCTATTTCATGTGCTTCTTCTTAGCATCATTTCTCATAGCATTGATGTATTATTTCTACAACATTATTTATTGTATTTTATGAGGACAATAATCTCATGGATCTAATTTTTATCTCTCTTATATGGTTGTAGGTGGAAGCCAATATTTATGACGTTATTGTGGTAGATCTCTTATTTCTATGAAAATCAATAGATTTGATTTTATATGGCAGTCAGTGGATCTAATCTTATATCTATTATATATAATCTTTTGATGTTGTTTATGTAGTTGTAGATGATTGATTATCTAATTGTATTGTTGTTTACATGGATGTAAATGATAGCAATGATATTTCATGTTATTATTGTTTATATCGTTTTAGATGGAAGCCCTCATATCTATTTTTATTTATGTTATTATGGTTGTAGGCCGTGGCAGTGAGTAGAGCTTATTTTTAATACTATTAACATGGTTGATTATGGAATTATTGATTTATTTAACTATATTTATTTTGGTAGATTACATAATTGATTTTATTGATGACTTATATGGCTGTGATAAATCTGATAATTGATGTTTGGTTACATTCATGCTTGTATTTACCTTGCATTGCATGTGCGTTCAAAAAATAATATGCGAGCCAGAGGTTTGCATTTATTATACAAAAAGGTCGAATGTTTTGTTTTAGTGGCTCTTCGGCATGTTGATATAGATTTATTTATCCATATCCCTTTGTGCATAACATTGCTTCATCCTTTCGCTTGGGTTTCTAGGCATCTTTGGCCTTGGATTGAGGGATGGGGACATTACAAGTTTAAAGGTGTGCATCATTTTTTTGTATATAACTATAATTGTTTGTGATTTTTTTTGTGATTGCAAGATATAGGCCCTTAATTTTGATTTTCCAATATATTAATTGAATTATTTTTGTAGATTTTTAGTTGATATTCTTCTACCATTGTCAAATAACTGACCTTGCATATAGAGACAAATGTGAACTGTTTTGAAAAGTATAGGAATGGAATATAATTATATAACACAATTGATGCATGTACTAATGATAATAGTATATATTATGAAAAACATGTATAAAAATTTGAACGTCTTGAATGTGGAATTGGTATATGTTGTATTGATCTAGTAACAAATAAGGTTCCCCACAAAGTTCTTCATCATATCCCCTTAATTCCAAATTTCTATCGACTATACAGGTGAAAAAAATAGCATAGGTATGCATGGTAGGGAAGTGAATATAGTTACATCTAAATGCTTGGAGATGGTTATACATTAATAAACATCAAGGAAAAATCAACCATTTTCAAAGAAGAAACTCATAATGTTAAAATTGCAATGACAGTTGATGATGTTAGTGCATTTGGAGAGTTCAAAACCAGTTACTCCATTTTGGTACTTCTTGTTATACACAATAAGCTAGGCTCCTTGGATGTCAATAAAGAGGTAGCACATCATGTTGGCATCAATTGTTCTATGTTTTTATTTTTAAAATTACTAACAACATATAGGCAATCCATTTTTATCTTTTACACTTTTGCATTTTCAAAGACTTAATTATGTATATTTTTAAATAAGTAGGTAATCACTAAGTTAGAGATATGAATGTATATCTTGATTCTCCTATAAAATAAATTTTAAAATTATGATCAAACATCAATATGTATGACATATCCAAACCAATAGGTTAAAAACAATTTCAATTCCACGGAATACTTTAATGGACAATTCATGATAGGTTAGGGCTTATACATTGTTTTTGGTATGTAAATTTGTAATGTAACTCTATATATCATTTACTACTCAAGATTTGTTTTTAATATTTTTGGCATTCTATTAACATTATTCGATAACATGTAGGGATTCAAACATAGTTTAAATATGCATGTCTCGAATGTGGTCCAAGAACAATATCTAGATGTTCAAGAAGCTTAGGAACACCAAGTTGAAGAGAAATTTATACTCAAAACGATAACTCTAACCATAAAATATCATGTTTTTGTGTCAACATCACCAAAAGAAACCTCTGAATTGAAAAGTGGTGCTAGTGGTAGCACCCCTTTTGGGGGGTGGCTAAAATTGTAGCTTTTTTGTTCGATTTGAAGGTTTCTATAGGGTTTATCTCATGCGTAGTACCCGAAAGGGGTGGATCCCTTGGATATGGAGGGGTGGTGGCTTGATTATGAGCTGCCACTTCCATAGCCAACATTTCACCATCTTTTATTTATTTATTGTTGAATTGTTTTTTTTAATTGTTCTTTCGGTTTTTTTTTTTAATATTCAAAATTACTTCATTTTTTAATTTTGGTGACTCGATTGAGAAAATTGAGCCATCCCCTCCATAACCAAAATATCACCATTTTTTCAAAATGTTGAATTGTTTTTTTTTTTTCAAAACTATTCAATTTTTAATTTTTTTTCAAATCTAAGCAATATTTTTAATTATTTGAATATAATTAAAAAAAAATAGTTAAAAACAATTTCAAAATTTTATTTAAAAAAAAATTAACTATTTAACAAATACGATTTAAAAATAATGAACTAAAAACAACAATATGGAACTAAACCATGTTAAAACAAGTGGAATAAGCAACAAAGTTGCTTAGTACCTGCCTCCTAAGAAGAGATTGAAAACAAATATAATTACAATTTGAAAGAAATTAAAACAAAAAATGAATTAAACAATGAATCGCACATAGTATAGACATTTAATAAAAGAGGAAAATATTGTAATCATAAACATGGTTTCTTTATGAATTAGAAAAATGTAAGTTTTGTACGAGTAAGAGGGAGGAACAAGGATCCATAAATAGAAGAGTGAATGGTATTAGAATTAAAGTCACATAGAGTTTGCAAAGAGAGGTCATAATCTTAGCACAACCCTTTGCCAAGCTTCTGAGGTCACATATAAATGAAGACACAATACCTTAAAGAAGAGAGAAATTAAGGGCATAAGTCTTGATAGTCTTCTATGCCATTTATGGTCCATTCATAGGTTCTTAATAGTTTATTCTACAAGTTAGGGACACAAGTTTTCATAGTTTCTTTTACAACTCATGCTGGACCATATATAGGATCCCAAAACTCCATAATTTTTTTAAATATGTAATATTCGTTTTATAATTAGGATAAGTTTATGTCTTTTAACCATTGTTAGTCTGCACTACACAGTGCACTACTGTGTACTACAGAATCTCCCACGTACATGTTTTTTAAGCTCAGGGCTATAGAATATCCTGCGTACATGTTTTTTAAGCTCAAGCGAAAGTCATCATCAGTCACTGACAGTACTACCATAAAAGCCTCATGAACATTAAAGCTCTGTGTATAGTGTAGTGTGAAAATACAAAGGATTCGGCTTGTGTACTCATCAATCAAATTAGGAGCTTGATATTTTTGTTTCCCTCGGTAAAGGAGCTTGATATAAGGGTGTGAGGTGACTCAACTCTCTGAGATTTATTTCCTAACATTTCTCCACGACTTTGTTTGAGGAACCAGAGCTCTTCCTGTTCTCCGTCCGTGAAAGATGGACTCCAGCACTAACGTTGTTATAGAGAAGATAGAGGAAAATTGGGTTATGCAAATTAAGGAAAGACTAGATGGAATACAAGAAGAAGAAGTGGAGGAGGAGTTGCATGTGTCTGTGTTTCATGTGCCCAAAGAGTTATTAGCACTGAACCATGAGGCTTACATTCCTTGGTTTTTTTCCATCGGACCCTATCACCGTCGGAGAAGTGATCTCCATGATCATATTGAGCGCTACAAACTCTCAGCTGCTTGTAGATTTCTGAAAAGAATCTACGGATCCAAGTTTGAGACCGTCGTTGTGGAGGAATTTAAGAAGCATGACAAGCAAATCCGGGGCTACTATGATGAGTTCATCGAATATAAGGAAGAAACCTTGGCGTGGCTCATCACTTTGGATGCCATCTTCCTTCTCGAACGTTTGGAGTTTTATGTCAGAAATGCCGACCAAAGCTTCTGCATGGACTTAAACCAACTGGGACTGGTTTTAGATCTGTATGGCACCGTCGCTGCCCAAAATGCCATTGTCAGAGATGTGATGATGCTGGAAAATCATCTGCCGCTGTTTCTTTTGCAAAAGCTTTTGGAGTTGCAGTTTGAGGGTTCTAAAGAAAACGCTGATAAGAGGCTCCGCAGGCTGGTAACACTCGTATGCCAAGAATTATCTCCTTTCACCTTCAAGTTACTTGATGATTCAAAGCTACATATAGACATTAAAAGAGGGCACTTGCTGGAGGTGTTGTACTACTCTATCGTTCCTCTTTCCAGCAATCATAACACAGCTAGTCCAATTGAACAAGAAATTAGCCATGCTTCTGATACATCCGGCCTGTCAACCGTTATACATGAAAACGATGCGCCTGTTGCATCCCAGATGTCAACTATTTCACGATTTATATGGAACAATTTCTCTTTCAATATTGGCCCTGCCGGTGCGCCGAACGTGAGGCTTCTGCAATTTGTGAAGAGGTTTCCCTTATCTGATATTCTTGCTACTCTTGGGAAACTGCCTGGTCTGCATTCGTTTAAGAGTCGCTTGGCTTTTCGTGACAATTCTATTCAAGATGCCATCAAAACTATGGAGGGAGAAGTGGAAGAATCCTCTGCTACGATCATACTGCCCAGGCGAGATGAATTAGCTATTCCATCTGTGGCCGATTTATACTTTGGAGGTGTCAGATTCTCAATTCCCCATGGCGACCTCAGCATAATACGATTTGATAAGGTTCGACTAAAGTGGGTTGTCTGCAAGTCAAATTTTGGTTCCGCAATAAAGTCAATCTTTGAATTATAAATAACATAATAATAAAATAAATGTTGATGTCATAGTAGCCATGTGTCAAGTGAAAACCAGATACAAAACTCCAAAGCTGACATCATTCCTGATTGGCCAATTAGAAGTTGACAAAATAGCAAGGGCAAATATTTTTTGGCAAACTCCAAAGCTAAACTTTAGAAAACATATTTTAAATTTTTGGTCAGCTGCAACTAATAGAAAGGTCAAAAGGAAACCGATTGCTATATACCTACTGAGGCAGGTATAAAAATGGTCTTTCCACCACTCCTCTTGGGGTATTGAAGTGGTGGCATCTCGAGCCCCCCTCAAAGGTCCGTTTTCATTATTATTTCAATAATTCCTTTTTCATTGGCTTTTTTAATTGTTATTCCTTAAATACTTACGTTTTCCTTTTTTATTTAATTTTTAATAAAATTTTGTAATTTTTAAAAACCTTTTTAATAAGATTTTTTTCTTTTTAAATGTTTTAATATTTTTTTTATTTTGACTTTTCCTTTAAAAAATTTGGTAATCGTTTTTTTAACTTATAATTTTTTTTCTCTTTGATTTTAAGATGTTTTTGTTTTGTTTTGTTTTTAATATCTTATCATTCGTTCATGTTGCTAGATGTTCACATGATTACGGTCCCTCACGATAGATTATGAGAAAAGAGCCTCTGCCTCCAAAGACCCTTTGTAGATTGATAAGCCTCAGTCTATATCGTGTGTTCCAAAAAGAGTCCTTAAGCGTTCGACTCACAATCCTAATGCTTGAGCCACCCAGAATTAGTCCATCATCGAGGATCTGGGCCAAACACCATGTGCGATGTCGGGTTTAGAGGTGCTTCAAACGTGTCCTTTTCATAGGAATTCCTTGTTATCTGCCTTGGGAGCTCTCGAATTAAGTGGCCCCAGTGTGATCAAGTTTGAGACCACTAATGTTTAGCCTTGTTTTCCTTACCATGTGGCATTCCAAGTTCATATGGAGTGTTTGAATAAGACCCTCAAATGTACGGTTATTGATGAAGGTGCTTCGACATTAATGATCTCTATGTCTTGTTGGAAGGGCCTTGGATCTTCTTAGTTGTCGTAACCTATGACCATGTTGATGGAATTTTATGGATGTCCATTTAGTCTACATGACATTATTCCTTCTCTTCAGGTCCACTTGGGGGGGAATTTTGTGTCAGTCAAGTTCAAGGTGGCTAATTTACTCCTTTACTAGAATATTTTACTGGGTAGGAATTAGATTGACGTCATGAAGGCGGTCATCTCACATGTGTTTCATGTAGTATGGTTTCCCCATGAAGGAATAACTATGGCGGTCAATCAACTGTCTTTTAAACATTCTATTTTTTCTGCATCTTCAAGATCTATAGTACCAATTATTGAAAATTCTCATACGACAACTGAGAACGTTTGTTTCAGGATGTATCCTTCGCTTATGGGAGCCTTTAAATTTTCAACTTCAATATTATCTATTGATTCCTCTTTCAATGGTGCTTTACAATTGTTGAGTCTAATATTGTTTCTTGCTTCTTATTTGACCGATCCCTAATATCATTTCATATAGCTAATATTTCTTACCAAGATGTAGTTGATGCCACTACAACCCCTAGTCTTTCCTCTTCATGGATGGAGGAGGAATATCTCTCGGTACCTTATGCTTGGCTGGTCAGTTCGTCATGCTCACATGATTTCCATGACGACACATTACCTTCAGATGAAGCCATTATTGATGTCATGTATGGTACAGAATGACCTTAGGAAGACATGCATCATATATATTACTTCCTCCTAGAGCTTGAATGGATTGAGCATGATGGATTTTTGTTGGCATTATATGAGAAATTTGGTCACCCCATGGTCCCATTAGATATTCGTGGTATATATGCTAAGGGGAACATGGAAAAATATCCCCTGTGATTCTAATCAACATTTATTAGACCCTTGGCGAAGTAAAAAATATTTAGATCGATGCATATTATTCTTCTTAAGAGATTTAAACTTACACCAAGTTATTTAATGAATGCTGCGATGTATTTACTTGTATTCTAAGGAAATACCATGGATAGACCCTGACATTAACAAACATGATATTAGGAATTATACTAATTCTAACCCTATTCGAGAACTTACGAGCAATGAATCCCCACAAGGAATCTGTTATCAAGGAATAGGTAGAGAAGGTTCTCAAAGATTGTTTAATTTACCCGGTTCCCTTAACTGAATGGGTATCCAATCTTGTTCCTGTAGACAAAAACCAAGGAACCATCCATTTGTGCATCAAATTTAGAGATCTAAATAGAGCTTGTCTAAAAGTTAACTTCCCCACTAGATTTATTGATTAGATTTTTCATGAGTGTGATAGAAGTGATATTTTCTCATTCATGGACGGTTTTTATGGATTTAATAAGAACCAAACCAAGCCGGAGGACCAACATAAAACTACATTTATTTTTCCTTGCGGGGATTTTGCATACTAGAAGATTCCCTTTGGCCTTAAAAATGTTGGAGAAACCTTTCAGTGGGAAATAGCATTTTCCTTTCATGACCTTAATTGTATAATATAAGTATATCATGATGACCTTGCTACTAACTCTTGTATGAGAGTGGATTATCCAACATACCTTCGAATGGTGATTGATACATGGTTACGTTATCCATTTTTTTCAAACCCTCAAAATTTTATTTTTTTGTGTCAGGACTGATCTCCTTTTGGGATTCATCATATGGAAATAGGGGTTTATGGTCGATCCATTTAAGCTTGAGGCAATACTTCATTTTCCTCGCACACGTACAATTGGTCAACTTCAGAGCCTCTATGGGAAGGATATTTTCTACGTCGGTTCATAGTGAACCATGCCAACATTACTAAGGGTTTCAAGTGCTTGTTGAAGAAGGAAATTTCATTTCTATGGGATGAGAGAGGATAGGAGTCCTTCAATGATCTTAAGAGATCCTTAGAATTGACACCTTTTCTTCCTCCTATAGACTATAGCAGAGATTTCCTCTTTTATGTTTCCACATATTAGTAGATGATTTCCATGGTCCAGGTTCAAGAGCATGGTGAGCTCCATGAGAACATTATATACTATCTTAGTCGTAATCTTATTGATGCTAAAATAAGATATAATCATGTGGAAAATTTTGCCTTAGAAACTATTCATGCAGTCCATATATCGTGACATTATATTTTACTTTTCCATACTACTCTTGTAGCGCATATAAATATGTTTTAGTTTGTCCTGACAAGATGAATGATAGGGTGGAAATACAATAAATGGATTATGATTTTGCAGGAATTTGATCTTGATTTTGCATCTGTAAAATCCAAAAAAATATTTATTATTCATGGATTTGATGTATGATTTCCCTAGACTTGATGAGTATATGGTTTATGAGGAATCATTCGTTAATGAGCATATTTTCAGTATCTCATCTACAGACCCCTAGTATGGAGATGTTATTGTTTATGTAAGGACTCTAAAGTTACCTCTTCATATTTATAGGGATGAATGACGACGTATATGTCACCAAACTAAAAAATACCTCATTATTGGTCACAATTTGTATCATAGTGGGGTGGGTTCTATTTTGTGACATTGTTTGACTCATGGACATGTTGAGGTCATGCTTAATCATTACCATAGTGGGGCATGTGATGGTCACTTCTACAGTCTTGCTATAGCCCAAAAGATCTTGTGAGCAGGTTACTATTAGTTGTCTATATTCACATATAGTATTAACAAGGTCAAGAGATGTCACTCTGTTGACGGGCATATATGACTATGCACGTAATGGGGAAGACAACCCAGACCGGGATCCTTAGAGCAGGTTCCAAGCTGTTTGGGATGGTTGTTTCCGATAGGTTTAAAGGCTCTGTTAGCCTGAAAGTTTAACTGAACTAAATCTAAAAGATAAAACTAGAGCTATTACTTCGGTTAATTAAATCTAATAAATACCTACAAATGTACAAATTAAACTAGTTAATCTACTTACTAATGAATTAGTAAGTAGATTAAATTAATTTATGAACCAAATCTATTTAATTAATTGAACTTATAAATAATCAAAAATTAATTAAACATATTTAAATGAGTTAAAAATTGAATTATTGACAAATGTACATTAATTACAAAGAATCAGAAAATAACCTGAATATGATTCAATGGCTGTTTTTTATAAAATAGTTTAAAAGAAACAGTATATAAATCAATTTATCCTGATCAAGAGCAATAAGAGAATTTAACCATGAATTCGATTTGTGCTAATAGGAATACAGCATGGGTATATTCTGATAATATTTAAAGAAGTTTAAACATTAACAAACCATACAGTAATGATTACAAATTATATAAACAACAATATCGATTGTCAGTTACACAACATGATACATCAGCAAAAATCGAAAACATGAAAATCGATAATCATACAAGAGATATATATCTGTAGAATTTTTTAGAAAATTTCGACAAACATAAATAAAGTAGAAAAAGAAATCACAAGACTAATAGACGTCACAAATATATGCCAAGTATATGAGCTGAAAACATATACTAATAATATCACCAGTTTAACAATGTCATGGCTGCAGACAAGTAGCTGTCTCAAGTTGCGAGTAAATCAAAACCCAGTCTTATGGTTTCCCTTCCATCAACTATCGATCCTTTAGCAGCAGTATTTCTGATCTTTCAAGAGAGAAATCTCTTAAGCTTTAGCAGCATACAGTCTGATTCCCAACTCCAGCTCTTGATTTTCTCTTCAATCATTGAAAAAGACATTCTTCAATACTGTTGAGCATTTCCAGAATTACTCTAGGAGCAATGTTTTGATCTGAGAGAGAAATATCTCAGTCCAGTCTCCTTCTCCTCACCTTTACAATCAAATTCTTCTGAGTTTAAATAAACCAGGATCAGAAGAAAACAAAACAAATTAAGCTCTGCAACAGGAGAATTTCTAGAAACAACCATTTCGTTGCCGGCCGCAACTGCCAAAATAGTGCTCAAAGGATCCTCGAAATCGCCTAGAATCAATCATTTTCTGGCAAAATTCCCCTGTGTATAACTAAATGGGTCCGATCTGAAGAAAACCCATGTGGCGGATTTCTTAGATCTGCCTTCATTTGCTCACAATGTAGCTCAGAAAATCGCTTGTCAGTTGAGAACGCGATTTTGTAACTGGCAACAATCCCGGCAGTTTCTCTGGAAACTG
>LPNX010265210.1:281551-380121 GCA_001517045.1 Pseudotsuga menziesii
CTTTGCAGCATATTTTTTAGAGTTATTATGTGATAAAAAACCACAGTGTTCTTATCCTTCACAATTTCTCGAATGAAGACAGCTAATGCGTGAGACTACAAACTAATTCAAAAATTGTTATTACTAGTTGTTTACGCGTTAACTACTGGCAGAGAAATGCGGTGTTTGCAAGCATTCCTTTGATGTCAGTCATGATATGTAACCCACGAAATAACCTCGTTGCACCCTCACAGTTCAGCACCCTCTAATTCATTTAATGAAAGTTTCTTTTATTTGCAAAAATTCAGAATTGATCTGGCCACACGTCCTCACCATCAATTCAAGTATGGTAACGTGGTAACAATACTTTGGAAATTGTCATAATGTCCATCCACATATGGGGATTTATGAAAACAAGATATGACATTAATTGTAAAAGTACTGAAAGCTTCACTACCATAAATCTCCTTTCAATACAAACATTTTAATCCATGAAATAATTCCTTATTGTTTAAAATACTCTTTTGATTGTCGTTTCGGATGAAAAATATCCAATAATATTCATGTTTATTTGTCTTTCGCCAATATGGAGGAATGTTCACGAATATTACCAATACTAAAAATGCTTATATTGTTTGAGCCCATGCATATTCCAAAATATATAACTCTTAATGACATCCAAGCATCCACCCTTAGTCCTTTTGAATAAAATGCATCCACATAATAATTTCAACCTTCACGAATGAGAGACATGCTATGCGAAATACACATCCCATAACCCATAATATCGATCTCGACCTCTACATACAATAATAAATATCACATATGAGGCCCATTATAGAAATCAAGATCAAATAATAAGGTTGTGCTATGCGTAATCCTTAGAAATATAATTCGAATGAACTTTGATGAAGTGCAAAAAATACCATAATCATCCTTTCAATTAGAAAACCTTATCAATATTTATGATAACAAAATCATACAATAAAATCAAATGATAAATATTTAGATTAGATTTCAAGATTAAGTTATGACAAATTAATAACACTTATCCTTTGATTTTCAATACAAATCCACTCAAAATAATAATTTCAAAGAAGTGATTTTGTCAACTAATCCATAGTTTGCAAAGGTTTCTTTTTAAAAAAAAATTGAATTTCATGTTTCAGTAGCTGCTGGAATGTCACCATTTCAGTAGCTGTCAATTCTTTAGTTTTCTTATATGAAATTCAAACATTTCATCAAAACAAAATACAATTTCGTTTGATGAAATAATGGTTTTTTAAAGGCTGTTGGGTAGGGGCACAACAGATGGCGACTGACTGGGAAAAACAGTTATCTCTGCGAAAAAATGAAATCTGACTTGTGTCTGTAGCAAGATAAGAAAAATTTTCTTTAACTCGGATTAGCATTTTCCTGAAGATAAAAGAACTGTGCCTTGATAAGACTAAATTTCAAACTAATACTAGATTCCATTCTTTTATCATTATCCAGAAATTACCTTAAAAAATGATACGAATTTTAAGTTTTTCAGAAAACATAAGACTCCAAAAGAAATTAGTCCTGGGAAATACAATGCAATTTTGATATTTGACCAGTGTTTAAAGATATAATCCCAATACTACAATCATGACCCTCCTACCCGCAGGCGTCCATAGCCTCGAAAGGGTTGACTTTTAACCATACATCCTACCGTTCTAGTCCCAAGATAAGATAAAACATGAATATTTAGAACTTCTCAATTTATTAATGGGTAAGCTGCATTTGAACCTCTTCATGAGTGTGGGATGACCTTGGATTCTTATAGATTTTTGTATATAGAACAATTTATGATTTGGAATCCAAATATGCCACAGATGGAGCCCTCCTACCCACAGGCGTCCATAGCCTCGAAAGGGTACATCTTTTAACCCATTCTACCCAACGGCTTATATCCCAAGCTAATAAGTTTAAAGAAGGCTTCATACTTAGCATTTAAGTGCTCATCCACAAGAGATTTGCATGATTATAATGGGGGAACGTAATAGGAAACTCTTTACGAGCAAGATAGCGTAAAGGATCTATAGATAACTGATTTTATGATTAAATTGCAAGTGCTTTCCCAGAACTGATTTCTAAATAAGTAATAGAATTCCTAGTAATAGTGAATTCGATATTCATTAAATCCAACAATTTGAGGATAATGATAAAAGAAACGAAATAAAGTGAAAGTTTTCATCTAGTAGTTTTGTTTGCAACAGTTCAATTTCTTTTTATTTCTAAGATAAGAACAGATTTCTTAAAAGTCTAGCTTTCTTCATGTCTTATATAATCAGATTCTAATTTTATGACATAAAAACATTGCTAGATCCGAATCATTTCTCCTGGTTTTGAAAACTCAAAAGAACAACAAAAATCAAAAGAATATATACATGAGTTTTATTTGAGCAAACTACAAAAACGAAGGATTTCAGAATCTATGAGAAAACTCTTAGTAAGAAAATAAAAATTTAAAATAAATTACACACATAACACATAAGTTAAATTAAGATCTCATCAAATGGAAAATGAGTTTAACAACCTATGACTTATTATCAGCAAATAAAATGAGAGATAGATTAACAAGTTTTTAAAAAAAAATTATCCATATTTTGCTTTTAATTTAGTCGAAGTTGTTTTTTAATAAGTGATGAGACATTAATCTAATGTGTTTTATTCAAAAATCAAAGTAACAAAATAAATCCTAATAAATATGCAGCTATAAAAAGATGAAAGGTTCTTTCTTTTAATGAGACGATGAAAGAAAACGAGAGAAAGTAAAGAATTACTTCCCTGATAATGATGTCGTCATCTCATTCTTAAAATGATGTTGTCGCAACTCCATATATCTGCATTTATTCAAACGTAAACAAACATAAATCTTTCTAAATTATAAACCTAACCTAAACTAATAAAATAACATATATACAAACTAAGTAAATGAAAATTTCCAATGAATCCATTCACGTAGCTTGACACCTGCCAGAGAAAACAAGTCATGTATGAGCATTAGAAATTGGAATATTTCAAAATCAAGAACAGAAATCAAATCAAATTTTGTATGTACAAAGCATAAAAGATGACACGGAAACCTTTTAATAAATGATTCTTCCCACCATGCATAAATCGGATCATAAAATCAAGTCGGAAGGATATAGATTTCTCACGAGAACCATGACTCAAAAGACGCTTATCAGAAGTATGATTCAAAATCCATGAAAAAGAATCACTAAAAAGTGTATCTTTTAATGCAACATCATCATAACTAAATTCAAAAAGAGAAAAACGACATTTGGGTATTATTTGGAGATCAAATACGTCATTGTGTCTTTTAACATGAAGATTAAAATTGATGACATTATCTTCAGATATGATTATCATGTTGTACTGAAGAAAATTAATTTTCAATTGTGCATCCCTTTCAATATCACAGATTGAATCATAATCCTTACTGACTAAAGATAAAATGGATGAACATGCATGAGTCTGATGAGTAACGATAGTAGAAAAATTATAATCTCCTTCATGGCAAATTTGAAATACATCAGAATGGATCTCAAAATATTCTTCATCTTCAAAAAATGTATTTCCTTGTATCCTATCAAAATCTGACCATAATGAAGTATTCTTTAGAAAATCATTAACATGTAAATGTAGTCTATGATCAGCAAACACATCCGGATACAAAGAGTAGTAAGAGTCAGAGTATAAAGCGGCAAATGCTTCTATGTTGCTATAATTTGTTTCATTGACTGCTTTAATCGAAGCATCATTAACAAAACTCTGATCTAATGAATTTTGTGAAGAAATGAAAGGAACTAACTCATCATGAAAGGAAGATAATGAAATTATATTATCATTAACATATTCAGTTGAAGAATTAAGAATTTTTGGTTTATCTTCCATTGTCTCGTGAACAACAAGAGTTTCGAAATTATCACTTAATATAAAAGTCAAATCATCATCATTTTTATCTTGTTCTTGAATTTGCACATCATCAAATTCTATGATTTGTCCATTTTCAATAATTTCATTTTCAGCCATAGAATTAGGAATAATAGATTCTATATCAACTTTAACTAATGAACTAAAATGCATGCTATCTATTGCATAATTTTCATTCTTTTCCAAATCATGAAAATCAGAGAGAGAGATAAGCCAAAGAAACCAATTCATTATGTCCTTTTCGGAAAGCTGGTATTCTTCACGAAACCTGCAACATATTAACATTAATCTGGAAAAGAAATCATAAAGAGATTCATCTTTACGTCTACGAAGATTTCCTATCTCAAGTTCAAGTTTCTTAGAGTTATAATCCTCATGATCATCAAGAAATAACTGTGTGAAATGTTCCCATGAATGAATAGATTTTGCTGGCAAGAACGTAAACCAAATCAGAATTCTTCCTTCGAAAGTAGCTGCAAAAAGTCTGCATTTCTCAACCTCATCAAATAGCTCTATGAGATCACAGAAAGAATCAAAGTTTGAAAGATGACGAGAAGCAGAAATTTTACCTTCTCCATCGAAGCTCAGTCATTGCAAGAAATTATACATCTCTGAAGAAAAAATTTTGCCAGATGTATGAAAGCTGAAAACATGATCTAAATCAATTATATCAACCATTTCAAACTAAAAATTAATCAAATCAAATCAACAATCAACCAACTCAAAATGGCCTTCTTATTGATCATGTCCTCCTTCTAGCGCCAATGTTGACGGGCATATATGACTATGCACGTAACGGGGAAGACAACCCAGACCGGGATCCTTAGAGCAGGTTCCAAGCTGTTTGGGATGGTTGTTTTCTGACAGGTTTAAAGGCTCTGTTAGCCTGAAAGTCTAACTGAACTAAATCTAAAAGATAAAACTAGAGCTATTACTTCGGTTAATTAAATCTAATAAATACCTACAAATGTATAAATTAAACTAGTTAATCTACTTACTAATGAATTAGTAAGTAGATTAAATTAATTTATGAACCAAATCTATTTAATTAATTGAACTTATAAATAATCAAAAATTAATTAAACATATTTAAATGAGTTAAAAATTGAATTATTGACAAATGTACATTAATTACAAAGAATCAGAAAATAACCTGAATATGATTCAATGGCTGTTTTTTATAAAATATTTTAAAAGAAACAGTATATAAATCAATTTATCCTGATCAAGATCAATAAGAGAATTTAACCATGAAGTCGATTTGTGCTAATAGGAATACCGCATGGGTATATTCTGATAATATTTAAAGAAGTTTAAAAATTAACAAACCATACAGTAATGATTACAAATCATATAAACAACAATATCGATTGTCAGTTACACAACATGATACATCAGCAAAAATGGAAAACATGAAAATCGATAATCATACAAGAGATATATATCTGTAGAATTCTTTAGAAAATTTCGACAAACATAAATAAAGTAGAAAAAGAAATCACAAGACTAATAGACGTCACAAATATATACCAAGTATATGAACTGAAAACATATACTAATAATATCACCAGTTTAACAATGTCATGGCTGCAGTCAAGTAGCTGTCTCAAGTCGCGAGTAAATCAAAACCCAGTCTTATGGTTTCCCTTCCATCAACTATCGATCCTTTAGAAGCAGTATTTTTGAGCTTTCAAGAGAGAAATCTCTTAAGCTTTAGCAGCATACAGTCTGATTCCCAACTCCAGCTCTTGATTTTCTCTTCAAACATTGAAAAAGACATTCTTCAATACTGTTGAGCATTTCCAGAATTACTCCAGGAAGCAATGTTTTGATCTGAGAGAGAAATATCTCAGTCCAGTCTCCTTCTCCTCACCTTTACAATCAAATTCTTCTGAGTTTAAATAAACCAGGATTAGAAGAAAACAAAACAAATTAAGCTCTACAACAGGAAAATTTCTGGAAACAACCATTTCGTTGCCGGTCGCAACTGCCAAAATAGTGCTCAAAGGATCCTCGAAATCGCCTAGAATCAATCATTTTCTGGAAAAATCCACCTGAGTATAACTAAATGGGTCCGATCTGAAGAAAACCCATGTGGCGGATTTCTTATATCTGCCTTCATTTGCTCACAATGTAGCTAAGAAAATCCCTTGTCAGTTGAGAACGCAATTTTGTAACTGGCAACAATCCCGGCAGTTTCTCTGGAAACTGAACTGCTGCTCCCTTTAACTTTGAGCTTGGGCGATTTGAAAATCAATTGAGATCTATAATTCCCAAATCTCTGCGTCCACTCTTGTCATCAAAACCAACACATTAATAAATAGCAAAAATCATAAACGAAATGCAAAAACAGGAATGAAATGAAACATAAAATTATGCGATCAATCATTAAGGTCGGCCACATTTATTTATTTTCAAACTCGATCTTTAAGCTCTCACTGCCACTTCACAGATTTGCTTGTTTATTTTTTAGCCATATTCTCTGCAGCATATTTTTTAGAGTTATTATGTGATAAAAAACCACAGTGTTCTTATCCTTCACAATTTCTCGAATGAAGACAGCTAATGCGTGAGACTACAAACTAATTCAAAAATTGTTATTACTAGCTGTTTACGCATTAACTACTGGCAGAGAAACGTGGTGTTTGCAAGCATTCCTTTGATGTCAGTCATGATATGTAACCCACGAAATAATCTCGTTGCACCCTCACACTTCAGCACCCTCTAATTCATTTAATGAAAGTTTATTTTATTTGCAAAAATTCAGAATTGATCTGGCCACACGTCCTCACCATCAATTCAAGTATGGTAACGTGGTAACAATACTTTGGAAATTGTCATAATGTCCATCCACATATGGGGATTTATGAAAACAAGATATGACATTAATTGCAAAAGTACTGAAAGCTTCACTACCATAAATCTCCTTTCAATACAAACATTTTAATCCATGAAATAATTCCTTATTGTTTAAAATACTCTTTTGATTGTCGTTTCGTATGAAAAATATCCAATAATATTCATGGTTATTTGTCTTTCACCAATATGGAGGAATGTTCACCAATATTACCAATACTAAGAATGCTTATATTGTTTGAGCCCATGCATATTCCAAAATATATAACTCTTAATGACATCCAAGCATCCACCCTTGGTCCTTTTGAATAAAATGCATCCACATAATAATTTCAACCTTCACGAATGAGAGATATGCTATGCGAAATACACATCCCATAACCCATAATATCGATCTCGACCTCTACATACAATAATAAATATCACATGTGAGTCCCATTATAGAAATCAAGATCAAATAATAAGGTTGTGCTATGCGTAAGCCTTAGAAATATAATTCGAATGAACTTTGATAAAGTGCAAAAAATACCATAATCAGCCTTTCAATTAGAAAACCTTATCAATATTTATGATAACAAAATCATACAATAAAATCAAATGATAAATATTTGGATTAGATTTCAAGATTAAGTTATGACAAATTAATAACACTTATCCTTTGATTTTCAATACAAATCCACTCAAAATAATAATTTCAAAGAAGTGATTTTGTCAACTAATCCATAGTTTGCAAAGGTTTTTTTTAAAAAAAAATTGAATTTCATGTTTCAGTAGCTGCTGGAATGTCACCATTTCAGTAGCTGTCATTTCATTAGTTTTGTTATATGAAATTCAAACATTTCATCAAAACAAAATACAATTTTGTTTGATGAAATAATGGTTTTTTAAAGGCTGTTGGGTAGGGGCACAACACACTCTTACCAAGTTTTTTCTCAAAATATGTGCTTGTATCATGCTCCATTGCATCCTATCATCATCACCGATCCCTTCACCAAGTGGGGGATGGAATTCATGGATTTCAACCCAGCTTCAGCTAAGAGGAATCAACATATTATTGTGGTCATAGAATACTTCAATAAGTGGGATAATTCGATGTCGATAGTTAAATACGATGGTGATATGACCACCCATTTCATATTCAACCATATTATATCCCTATTCAAAATACCACAAGAGATTTTAACTGATCATGGTAGACACTTCGAAAATAAATTGATGAGAGATTTAGTATTATAGTTGGAGTTTAAACAAGGTCATTCATAATCCTACTATCCCTAGATGAATGGCCAAGTTGAGGCAGTTAATTAATCTCTTAAGGCCATTCTATAGAAAACTGTCAAAGAAAGAAAGTCTAACTAGAATATTATGTTATATCCTTCTTTGTGGGATTATTGGAATATAGTTAATACTTCGAACAATTTCTCACCATTCTATCTAGTTCATGGGGTTGATTCGGTTCTTCCAGATGAATGTGGAATCCCTTCATTGAATCTATTCATTGATTTCCTTCTTTCCATACTTCAAAATTATATCAATGTTTATTCCACCTCGTGCACCTTTATAAGTAGTGTTGAAATGTTTTCATGTCCATATAAGTTAATTAATGTCGTGTTAAGGCTCAGTATGATAATTTGATCCATCTACACCAATATGTTGAGGATGACTTGGTCCTATTGTATGACAAAGCTAATGAAATACTAGGGGCAGGAAAGTTAAACCCTATATGGCAGAGTCCTTACACTGTGATGTGTGTCCTAGAGAAAGAAGATTATGAGTTAGAACACTATCAGGGGAATGTCATAAAGGAACCTAGAAATGGGATCTACCTCATAAAGTACTATGCATAAGCCTCCAACTTGGGTTGGTACCTTGTATATTAGTGTATAGTTTTGAATATATTTTGTTTTTATTTTGGCATCTCTAGTTTTCTTATATGATTCCTCTTGGTTGATAGATGTCAAGAAATTATTATACGTACTTAGGATTTGCGTATGGTGCTAGCCACCATACACAAAACTTAGTTTATGTCGCTTGGTTCATTTCTTCACTCGAGGATCAACTTGTGTATTCAAGAGGTGTATGTCTTCGATCATCATTGAATAATGTGGCCGAGTATATAATGGTCATTGATCTATTACATTATTCCATTTCGAATACTATTCAATATTTATAAGTTCGCTTGCATTCATTGTCGGTTGTTTACCAATTGAATGTTTGGTATTGTGTTATATATCCTACGTTGTTGAGAAGATTATTAAGGATAATATTGTTAGAGCATAATTTATATTTCATTATGTATGTTCATAGACCTATGAATTTTATAAACAAGTTGTTGATGCATATGCAAATTACATTTTAGATTGGAACTTATCACAAAACTAAGAGAAGAATCATTCACACATTCATACATCCATACACATATATTTATCAAATAGGTAAACGTATGTTTTTCATTTGTAATAAAATTCCAAAACTGCAGTGTCATAAGTGCAAAAATGTGCTTCTATCCCTCAAAAATATATATGGTTGATACAAAATAAAATAATAGAATATATGTCTGACACCATGGATGAGTATCATGGTAGCACACTATGGCGTTGTCTAGACGTCTGAATAGCCACACCCATGCATGGGGTACCCCAACTACCTTCCTGTGCATAGCCTTTGGTAGGTCCTTTATTTGCACTATGGGAATCATATGGGTCAACCGAGCCAATTTTTCCTACACATTATATATTTTATGCTCAAAATCCCCACCTTCTAACTCCTCTCCTCAGCCTCTACACCAGTACGGTGGGTAGCCTTTTGGCCATTGCAGACCAATTTTTACGAGAATGGTTCTAATGTTAGGACATGACACCAACCAAAAAAAAATGTTTTTTCTTTCCTTAAGTCAAAAACTACAAAAAAATGAAATATTGCGAACACAAAATTTATCTTACCTATGTCCCCAAAGGCAGACCCTGGTAGTAAAAACATGTCCCTATTTCCACGGAAGTCAATCCACTAAAAGGGATACTCATCTATGGAAATCACCTAACACCTCCACCAATGGAAGAACTCATCACAATATGGATAAGGCACACAACCAGCTCTTGATATCCTCATCATTTCAGTTCGATGTGTCTCGTCTAGATCGCATACACCATTAGGAGGAACCTATACTCTTGGGCTTAGGCCCGATACCATCTCGAAGAAGAAATTGGACAATATGCTGGTGAATCCAAAGTTCTTATCTCTATCAATTTTAAACTCAGTTAGTTGATGCTTCATGTTCCCCAAAAAAGATGTGCTATAGTCATAGACTGTGTTTCTTATACATTCAACTGCATATAACATGAGAAACATTGAATCATGATGTAATGCATCCGAACTAGATATCCTCGTTAAGGCTAGGATAATGACCTTCATAATTACACTCTATATTCCCCGGATCTGGACTTGACTTCCCACTTTGTCTATGTTGGGAAGGAAATATGTGACATTTTATTAATCTATGGTCATTCCCCAACCATCTCCATGAGCTCTAAGGTTGACTACCTTTCCTTGAAGAGATAATACAATGATAAAGTAAATTTCATCCACATTGATTCTCAATGGATGCCCATAGAGATTCAAATACTCTATGTCAAGATCTTATTAGTTGATGAGAATTTGTAGCAACCTTGTTTGTGCCCTCATGCTCCCAGGACTCCAAAATTTATAGACTCTGCATCTTCGCAAATATTATTAAGTGGGTAGATTTCTTTGCACTTTTTTATCCACATCATCATGCTTTCATTCCCTCCACTCGACCACCATCCTACAAAGGAGAGGGAGATTTATTAGTTAAAACATGTAAAAAAATCCATTGACAATAGGTGAAGCGAGTCATAGTTCAAGAGCAACAACGTGTCCACATGGGAAGGATTCATTTTTCTTACATATGCCTACCCTTATATGCATACCAATATTCTGTGACCCGCATGGACTGATTTACCTGATTTCCATGTTGAGAAACCCAAAAAATTACAACTAGAAATTAAAATTAATTTATTGAAATTATAGAGTATGTTGAGAGGACTTACTTGGTCCAAACAGTTTTTTATTTCGTCTCTCATAGCTCCTAGAATCAAGGTTTGAAGATTGAGGGTGAAAAGGGATTCCAAGCACTATTTATGGTAAAAAATTATTTTTTTTACTAGTTTTAGAAATATTTTGCCACTTTTATATAGTTTACACCCTGGTTTTAATATTTTACAATTTTATGGGATAATATTATGGTGTAAGGGTCTTTTCTGATCTATTTTCTTCGATCCTTAGTGGATTCTACCATTTCTAAGCATGTTCATACCTCTCGAAGGTATATATCGTTACTGTCATATATGATAGGATTTCACTATATCTGCATTATTACATTGTCATATAAGCATGATTCTTAACCCTTAGGTACGAACCCAATTTTTAATGACATTAAACCTTCTAGTTGCATCCATAAGTGTCCTTATTTAAGTGATAAGGATTTATCGAACATGGGTACCCTATTTAGAACCCCCCTTGTCATTTGGTTCCCATTCTGAAGATCCTCCTTAGGTATGGGAATCCTTTATAGTCCCACCATGTCCCTTGTTATATCTTATGTTGGCCATATTCCATAAGGACTTACTTTTTATATCGAGTTGTAAGGCCATGTCATTCATATTCTTTTCTTTATTAAGCTTAATGTTGACTCTTCAATTCATTATTATAAGACATATTTCCCAAAATTGTTTCAATCCTAGCCAATAATAACCTATTATTGATCCTTTGCAGTATAATTACCCTTTAACCTAGAGGAAACATGCCCCTGAGTTTTGTTATCCTGCACGCACTTCCTTGCACTTAGCATAGGTATGTTCTAAAGAACATGGAACTAGTATTCTTTCCTGCAACACTCATTTTGTTTATGTTGTAACATAAGCATATTTTATTCTTTTTCAATCTTTCATAATATGAAAAAGAATTAAAAAAAAAAGAAAAAAACATATGAGAATATGATATCTTAGTGCCTCCTTCGGATAGAGCATAGTTTTTAATTCCTTCCATAATGGGTTAGGTCTTAGCATGTGTTATTAGGAATATTGCACCTTCTGCGGATAGACGTTGTTCCTCTAGTCTTAATGGTTCAGATCCAGAACAAATGAGTGAACCACAAAGGATGAAGACCTTCCCTGAATACTGTAGACACCTTGAATACTGCTTCGATTATGAACCTCTATACCTGCAAACATATCAAACATACAAGCACATCAAAGCTACCAAAAAATCATCTATTTATCCATGCTAGTGACTAAGGAATCTAGCAACATGTACATGTGAAATCAAAACAACAGTAATGTGGGACGGAAATCAGCTTTACATTAAGAATTTATGGAGAAGCTTACAACTGTTTCCTTAGTGTCGACAAGCCCCTCCACGAGACAAACACTTCATCCCCATAAGCTCCAACTTTGCTCTCTATGCTTTCCAATTATTTGGACTAGGTAGTCAATCCAACAGCATAACAATACCTCTATAGTTCTCCCCCTCAACTATTGATATGAGCTTATATTTATAAGGCTCAATGGATAGGAATAGTTGAGAGAATTGTGGGTGAGGTGGCTCCAAGATCCTACCATGGGGGATCTCGAGATCAAACTAACCCATAATGATAGGGATAAGGGAGGACACAAGGATCAAGTTCTAGAAGCCTTGAGAAACTTATATTTTTCCCATTTTACCTAGGGTACTGCTCTTGTTCCCTTATGACAAAGCGGTTTAGATGAGAACCGCTTTAAGACCAAAGACCATAGGCAGTGGCACTGCTTCTCTATAACAGGATATAGGTGGTGTTGAGAAAGGTACTACTCATCAGCCACAAGGTAAGCGTGGTGCTAGGTTTTTTCAAGTAGAATTGACAAACAAAGCAAGTTTCCACTCCAAGTATTGGGATTAAGGGCAAACATGGAATTTAAGGGTCTCATCACATGATGGTGACAGGATTTAGGTATAACAAAATGCCCCCCAAAGCATGAGACTTAGAGGGATATGATAAGCGAGAGATTTGAGAGAACAAGTTGTCACTTCGAGGTGAAAATGTTAGCTCGGTCGGAGAATGTCGTCCAGTAGGCATATGTAGTACATCAATACTTTTGAATCATAGACAAATGTAACCAACTCATGGTTGTGGAGAAATACAAGGTAGATCCATGAGAGGAATAAACAAGCATGGCTACTAGAATACAACGTAGATCCATGTGATACAGGACTCAAACTTGGACATAGCTACCGGGAATACAATGTAGATCTATGCCATACAGACGCAAATTTGAGCATAGCCATGACCATACAAATGTGGATCCATGTTATATATACAAAACTACATCACAACCTAGCAAAAAAAATGAGCGCTAAACAAATACCCAGGGTCTTCATCTCGTCTTCCACAAAGTACGATTCTATCCATGTGATTACAATGATCTGAAGTCGAACATGGTAGAAGCCACTTGATTATCGGCCAATGATGTGAACTGTTAACAAGTGCGAGGGAGATCGCCATTGATGTCAATGATTCCCAAGGTACCCTAGTCCAATCTACTAAGCATGAATAGATGTCTTGATGTCGAACACCCAGTCTATTGCATCGATCAACAGTCAATGATGAAAACCTATGTCGAGAGCGAGAGAATCTGTCATTAAGGCATACAGATCTCAAGGTACTAATTTTTGTTTCTAAGATGATTTCCCGGATGATGAGATGATGTCAACGGGAATAGTCTCGTTGAAGGAGGGACATTATGAGTCCCACATCGACGACATGAATATTGGAACATAGTTCTAGAATGATGTGAATGTAGTAACCATAAGACTAACTCAAAAGTACTGATATAGAGACTGTTTTGACTGCAGAGGTAAACCTTCTTCAACTTCCCTTTAAACATTGGGCAGCACGACAAAAGACTTGACAGCATGACTAAACCAGACAAACACACAGTGCGATGACAAACAATGCATTCTT
This sequence comes from Pseudotsuga menziesii, assembly GCA_001517045.1. Classification (NCBI taxonomy): domain Eukaryota; kingdom Viridiplantae; phylum Streptophyta; class Pinopsida; order Pinales; family Pinaceae; genus Pseudotsuga; species Pseudotsuga menziesii. The sequence goes on from LPNX010265210.1 coordinate 295,365, forward strand.
TTGAAAGACTCAAATGAGTGGCATGACTCATGAAAGTGGATCATCATGGAGATCAGCTGAATACCCAATTGACTGAAATGATATGTAGACAAGTGCCATGTTCAAAGGTAATGACAAACTACTACCATTTGTTTGCAAAAATGATTTCCTTCCCATTTTCCCCATCATGATTGATGAGTGCCTCTTTTCAATTTTACAATTTCAAATAAGGTAAAAAACAATTGTTATAGCTCGTCTGAAGACAAGTCCAAACTCATATGTTTTACGATCTTGAGATAGGAGGGGTTCGTCCCCAAAAAAGGGTCTCTCAATGTTTAATTTAACGAGTCCAATGAAATAAAACTCGGTATCGTTCATGTTTAGAGAGTCTGAACGACCACGAAAGAAGACTCCATAGGGTCCTTTTTTGTAAAATAGTTCACCTAAACTGAAAAAGTGATAACCTACCATCATATGAACGACTCTTCAAATTCTTTAACGAACGTGAAGAAGACAAGATCACTCGACAATCTTTTCGTATTTAAGGAGCCCGAAAAGAGTTTAAAGAAGACTCCACTAGGTCTCTTTTCATGATGAGAGATTTTACGAGCCTGAAAAGAATCAGAAATGGACTCGCACCTTTGATGCTAAGTTTCAACAGCGTGACCGAAGTGTCACAATAAACGCTCAAAAGACTTTTTCCATTTTATGGTAGTACGAAAAAGTAAAAGATGAACTCCCAAAACTCTATTGCTATTGCTCTTCTATCCTGCAACGACTCAAAATGCCGCAATAACATACATTAAAGGATTATGATTGATATATTTTGAGTAATAAATGATTTTAAAACAAAACTATAGCATGTCAAACCCTAAAATGTATATAAAAGTAATGTAAATAGTAAAAAATCAAAACATTTTACTATTTACCCATAGTGGAGAACCTTTGGAGCATTTTCTTAGCCATATTTTCAGTTGCTGATATCGGGAGCGTCCACCATCGGATTTGCGTACCGTCAGTTCTAGGTAATAGCCTAGACCCTACTCTTTCATTTCATGCCTTCAATTTTTATTTTTAATGGTGTTTTGGGCTTATATGGCAAGCCCTAAAATCATGGAAGCGGGCATCGCTCTTATCTCTTGCAGGATAAGTGGTACCCTGCTAGAACTGCGCCAAAAACATAGCGCATAAGCGGTGCCACCACCTATCCTCAATGGGACACAGGCGGTGCCAGCTGTGGAGAAATATAAATGGTTGCACAAGAAAAATTAGCTCAGTTTTATTGATTTGAATGATTGGGAATGCTTCTAATAAGTCTTGTGATGGTTTTTGACAGGTTCTTGTTGATAAAAAATGGTCATATGGAAAGAGAGGCAACATGATAATGAAGACACCTTTGCCGAATGAAATGTGGGTTGCATATCCACATTGAGAGACTGCGGACTCTTAAATTTATTCTGCACACCTAGTATGGTATCGCATGAATGACTACTAGAGCATATACTCTGGATGTGGAATTCAAAGCAACAATATTTCGAGGTTGGTTCTCACATATTGACAGTTGAGGTAGAGGAAATCTACTTCCTAACTTTCCTTCTGAGACGGGGTGCTCCCATCTCGCTGACTAGTTCCCATGGGGGGGGGAATTACTACTCAGGAGCTAATAAATCGTCACTGCATTCCTGGGACTAGGACATCAGGGAAGAAAATTCCCATAAAAGCAGTGGTGGATGGCCCTTTACGGACCGTGTCTTTTACCATGCAAAGAGTGGCGGGAATCCAAGGAGTACACCAGGTGTCTAGAGCACATATTCTGTATGCCATAGAGGCCATGGAACCTACAGTATTCAACTAGGCGGAAGTCCTACTTTTGATCTTCAAGGATCAGCTGACCAAGTGTTGACAGGCGGAGCTGAAGCAATTTGGTTTCAGTTCCATGCTATCTTGCTTCTTCTTCGAGTGAGTTCCACAAATGAGACCCGAGGTGGTATTTACAGAGTTGAGGGCATGGGACTCTCACATGTAGAGGTGGGTCTATATTATGGCCCGTACTAGAGCGGGTAAAGGGAAGGTAAATTTCGGTGACATGTTCTTTTGGTGGTTGAGAGATCAGCTCCCCATGGTGGAGGACTATGCATATAAGGGCACTGACTTCAATGGTGACCCTGACATACCGCTCCCACCTGGTGGACATCGGGGTGACCTTGGTAAGAAACAAAAGACCCTAAAATGGAAATAGTGTTTTTATGTTTTTGATGTTTAATATTTTTTATGTTTAGTAACAAGACTTGAATATTTTCATGCAGATGTCGGAGCAGCATGACCTAGGGGAGCCTCCCCTCTGTACGGGTGAGCCAGAGCCCATTTTGTACCATGGGGAGACAATGTGATAGGGGATTTAGAGGAGAACATGGAGAGGTTGACTCTAGATATCCCTGATGCTTCTATTGATGACATCCCACTGAGGTATCAGAGGCCTACAATGGGAGTACCGGGTCGCTTTAGCAGACTGCTACGTAGAGTAGCACGGGCAGTGATGTGTTACCACAAGCATCATTGGACGATGAGTGCATGATGTATCCACTGAAAGCTGATAGCTTCAGGATTTTTGTATGCTGATTTTTTACCTAAAAGCCTACGCACATCAGATGAGGTCTTGTGACCTATTTTTTGTAAAACATGTTCATATACATATATATATACAGACTTTTACTTGGTGTTTATACGTCTCAAATGGTGAATGTATTTTACATGAGTTTTATGTGTCTTTTATAGTTTATTTACAATTAACCATCTTTGATTTTCATGTCATGAATGGGAAATATGCCAATCTAGGATGTAATTAACCAATGAGTCAGCAACTACATTATGTTCCCTAGGGATATGCCTATAGGTGATAGTTTCAACTAACCTTTCTAACAAGCATACCCTCTGGAAGAAACGGAGAAGCACAGGATTCCTAATGATATACACATGGTTTAGATGACAAACCACGAGTTGTGAGTCCATCAAGACTACCAAGTTGCGAACATCTTGGGAGGAAGCTTCAGTCAGAAGACCTATGACTACTCGATACTCGGCGATATTGTTGGTAGCGGGACCAATACAAACTGCTCCTGAACTGACCAAATCGTATGCTAGGGAATAGAGAACCCAAGCAGCTAAGGAAAGATTCAAGGTGTGGCGGAGAGCACCATCAGCGAAGCCATAAAAATCCATCTACACTGCATGACCAAAACATGGTATAAACAGATACGGACACTAAACTCAAAACCATATTTGAAAATACTTAAGCACAATAAAAGTCAATTAATATACATATTTACAAGATACTATCCAAGAGAGATCTAGGCATAGTACCTCTTCAGGTACAACCCATTGCGAGGTTGTCCTAAAGGGATTCCATCATAGTCTACGAGCTCATAGGCCCCTTTCTCTAAAAATTTGGAAGTAACGAAAGGACCGTATCACATGGATTCGAACTTTCCTTTCCCTAGTTTGTCATATCTCTGATCGTAAGTCAAAACTAGGTCACCCTCATTAAAGGCATGAGGTTGGACATACTTTTCATACTGCACCTTGATACGTTTCTTGTGTGCCTCATTAGCAAAGGTATCATCTCTCCTAGTTTCGTCAAGGTTGCTCAAGTACAAAAATATCTCTTCCTCTGCAGAAGTGTCTGGGAGAAGTTCGACGACAAGTTTCAAGGATGGAATCTGACATTGAATTGGCAAGACAACTTTGAGTCCATAGACAAGCTAGAAAGGTGTGAAATTAGTAGTTGTTTTTGCTGAAGTCTTGTAAGCCCAAAAAGCGGAGAAAAGGATATGGTTCAAGTTGGATTTATGGTCTCCAACCATCCGATGAAGCATCGTTTTCAAAACTTCGTTAATGGCCTCTACCTGAACATTAGCTTTCAAATAATAGGGCATAGAGTTTTCATGACGAAAACCTAGCTTGGCACTTAGCTCCTCCATCATTTGATTACAGAAATGTGATCCGTGATCAGTAACTATGGACTGTGGGACTCCGAATCTAGCTATCACATGATTGAACAGGAAGAAAGCGACAGTCTTACCATCCTCTGCATATGTAGCAATGGCCTCAGCCCACTTTGTAAAATAGTTAATGGGTACAATGATGTAACTATGCCCCTCAGCGAAGGTAGGCTTACAATGCATATAATCAATCCCCCATTTGGAAAATGGGCCAACTGAAATGACGGGGTGTAGTGGAGTAGGATGAGTGCACTTTTTTGGATGAAAATGTTGACAGGGTGGGCATTAATCCTTGACAGCCTCAAGACAATATTTAAATACTGAAGGCCAGAAATAGCCAACGCGAAGGATTTTCTGGGCTGTAGCCATCCCAAATAAATGACCGCCACATGCTCTATAGTGGCAATCATTCAACACTTGTTCAGCTTCCTCATGGGTGAGGCATCACCGGAGAACGGAATCGATGCCACGTCTATACAAAGTGTCTATCAAGATGAGGTAGTATTTTACGTTGTGACGGATATGGAGGTGATCATCACGGGATAGATTTGGATGAAATATTTGTGTTTGGAGAAAAATGAGAAAATCTCCATACCATGGGTCAGTAGTGCTTATCAGGAACAGGAATTCATTCGAAAATGAAGCACTGGGCTCAGATTCTATTTAAGCACGGGGACGATCACACATGAGCTGGGAAAAGACCAAGGATTTCTTTGATGTGGCTTTGGAAAATTCCAGATCAAAATATTGTAGTATGACTATCCATCAGGAGTAATTTCCCCCGAGCACCTGGCGATTCAAGATGTAATACATAGGTTCTGGTCTACCAATACAGTGGTTGTGCGGAGCAAAATGTAGTGGCGAAATTTTTTAACAGCAATGACCATGGCCAATGCTAATTTCTCCATGCATGAATATCAGGTTTCGGAATACATAAGATTCTTACTAGCATAGTAGATCACGTGCTCCTGACTGTCGATATTTTCCTGCACCAAAACCATAGCGATGGTAGTAGTAGATGCAACAATATATAAGAGAAAATCCTTTGAAAAATTTGGGGAGTGTATCACAGGTGAATGAGTCAGAGCATGTTTGAGATTATCGAAGGCTCGATGGGCTTGGTCATACCAATAGAACAGAGTGTCCTTTTTAAGGAGACGCATATAACCATGTGTTTTCTCTGCAAAATTGTACACGAAACAGCGGAGAAAGTTTTCCTTCCCTTGCAAACTTTGGAGTTCTAGGAGGTTGGTTGGGCCTGGTAGAGCCATAATGGTGGCAATTTTCAATGGATTTATCTAGATTCCATCTTTAGAAACCACAAAACCTAACAAGCGTCCCATCTCAATGCAAAACACACATTTATGAGGATTGAGCCATATATTATAACGGCATCTGAGGAAAATGTCTCTAAGATGACTAGGGTGGTCCTCCCATCGCTGTGAATGAGTAGGGAGGTCGTCAAGGTATGGTTCAGCAATATTTTTATACCGTGAAACACATAGGACATAGCATGCTAGAAAGTGACTCCAACATTTTTTAGGCCAAATGGTAACTTCCTATGTGCAAAGGTTCCCCATGGGAAAATGAATGCCATATTGTGCTGATAGGTGGGTAAAATATCAATCTAATTATAACCCAAAAAACCATCCATAAATGAGAAGATGACACTTCTGGAACAGTTGTCGATAATCTGGTTGATATGCGGAGTAGGAAAGTTGTCTTTGGGACAAGATTTGTTTAAATATCTGAAATCGATGCAGACTTTAATGGTGCCCTACTTTTTCTTGACAGGGATGATGTTAGATACCCATTCCATCAAGGGTATGGGATAAATAATCCCAGCTTTGAGAATTTTCTCTATTTCAGCTTTAATAGCAGTGACTTTCTGTGGATGGACTTGCCTTAGTTTTTTCCTGACAGGTTTAGCAGTGGGATAGGTTTTTATTTCATGGACCACAATGGATGGGTCTATGCCCAGCATTTCTTCATAAGACCAGGAAAAAATATTGTGGAATTCCTTGAAAAGTTCCTTGTATGCTTCGTATTCTCCTGCTAAGCAGTTATGCCCAACATTAACATGCTCAATGGTACCAGGCTTAGCTAATATGTCAATTGGATTTTTTTGAGTAATGTTGCATAGGTTTCCTTCAGAATCTGTGTCTTGCAACAATATAGGATTTTTAGGTTTGTTGACAATATCAGTGGAAAACAGGGATGCAAAGTCATGGTATACCGAACCGGTGTTGGGGAGGAATGAGGATCGATGATGGTGATCCTCCCAGATAGGCTCATTCGTACTCAAGATCTCCATAATGGACTCATAGGAAGGAAAAGTCTCGGAGAGATAATCCAGAATAGGAAGAGAGGGTTCTAACCAGTAGGGCAAGTGGTAAGGGTTCGAAGCCACCAGATGAAGTTCATCAGTGTGTTCATCGAAAAGGGTTTGAATGACGTTGTACATTTCTTCATGCAGACTCAACGAGGTGGACTCAACATTTTGTTTGCCCTTTGGATCATAATCTAATGATCAAATTGTATTTACTGTCACTGTGTTTGTGTTAGGAGGAGTGGATGAAAAGATCACCATAAGGGATGAATCCTTCAACATGCCTACCCCAATCGACAGGTAAGGAGGAGGGGACTGGCCTAACATAGGGATGTTATTAGCCGTAGAGGTAGTAACATACAGAGTATAGAAATCGAGCTGGTCAATGATGACAATTCTCCCTAGATGTGGAAATTGGACATTTCAAAATCCCGTCGAAGTGATAGTAGTCATGGCATAAAACCAATTTCTTCCTAGAAGGAGGTTGTAATCTAACGAGGCATCTACCACTTCTACTTGAATAGAAACAACTTTTCCCCCAAGATCAACTGAAAGGGCTGGTATGAGACCATGGGGCTAGAAACCTCATCCGTCAAAGGCTTTCAGAGTCGTAGGTGATGTTACAAGCTCAGGAGAGCTAATAGCTTTCCAACAAGACAGGGACAAAACCGAAGTTGAAGCTCCTTCGTCTAAGACAGTTCTAAAGACCTTCTTTCTGACTACTTTCGTTATGATTTGGAAAGTGAGTTTGTGAGGTAGTCTAGACTTATAGTTTTCGACATTGAAATGAATCAAATTAGTATTGTCTGGGTCTAAATCTCCTAACACCGTTAACAAGTTTTTTCGTTGTGTAGGACAACTTTAGAGTACTTCCAAGGTAGACATTGCACATGGTGCCTGAGCGAGGTCTTCAACTACATTATAAAATTGAGCAGCTCGAGCATTAGGGTTAAAAATAACCTTCCTAAGAGTACTCTTGGGTGGACGCAAAACCAAGTTGATAGTAGGCTTCTCGATGGTTAGGGGAACAGTAGACGAGGATTCGGGAGAACTAGTAGAGGGAGATTTTCCTGAAGAAGAATTGTCTTCTTTCTTGTTTGCGGGTTTGTCATAACTCTAACTTTGAGTTTCCAAAATAATAGTATCCAAGGAAACCATGCGAATTTCCTCTGAAGACCTAGAGTTTCCTTGATTAGACATGTGGTATATCAGTTGTTGTTGAGAGGGAAAAGGATCTGTGAGAACTGCAGGTGCAGGATTTGTTTTCAAAAATTGGGTTATTTCATCCCGACGAGGATACTCTTTTGTGAAATGGTCACCTCCACATAGAAAACATGGATATTTTGCTTTTCTTTTCCCTTTATCATTATCATTGGTGGTTGGTTTTGTATTCTCCTATTGATTTCCAGGTTTTTGTTTTTAGCTTTACCTTTCTTTTTATTGTTGCCGGGCGTTTGAATACTCTGAATAGAATTGACCTCAGTGGAAAACTTGGGAGTCAAAGGAGTAGGGGTGGGAGTCTGGGGTTGCTTGGTAGGTTTTGTTGCTGACGGGGACTGGATTGAACCAACAATTCTGTCAACAGGGACTTCTGCTGGTGGCTTTGCAGGATCGGTGCTTGGGCAAGGAGCTTGAGGGATCAAGTCATACAAAGTCCTAGAATAGGAATAGACCAAGTCCAGATATTGGGCTCGACTAATGGCTTGATCTTCAGTGATGAAACCGCCCATAGCCACATCTTAGGCAATTAGAGGCAACAACAATTTAGTAAACCAATCAGCTAACAACTGATCCGAGATAGGAGCCTTAATAAGTCTTCTCCGCCTTCTCCACTCATGGATATGATCAGATATGTGGGTGGAGGTGTTTTGTCGTAGATAAGTTAAGATATTAGTGCCTGTTTCATAATGGTTAGGAAGCTGAAAGTGTGTAAGAAACACAGTTGCCAATGAGCCAAAATACATAAACGAATGTTGTGGAAGTTCAATGTACCATTTTGCAGCTGTACCGGTCAAATTTCATTGAAAGAGTCTTAAACTAACTGAATCATCCATCAAGGAGTTTGAAGAACACCACAAACAGAATGCCATGACATGGTTTTTTAGATCATCTCCCTGCTTCCCATCGAAATTTGGAATGTCCGATGGTAACTTTACGAAAATTGGAGGCCACGAGGGGTTATGTCGAATGGGATCATTAATCAACTTGGACAAATCAGGAAAGTCCAAGGTTGCTAGGAAAGGTAACTGGCGATTAGGTTGCACATACTGGTAATAGTGATATGGAATATAAGCACCAATAGGATCATAAGTAGACTGATAGATAGGTTGTTGTGATGAAGAACTACCAGAAGATCCACCTGCAGGGGGTTGATTTCCAGGATCAGGATCGTTAGGACCGTTGGGGCCTCTAAGAGGAGGACCACCGGGGCCTTTGGGACTTCCAGGACCGTTGGGACCACTAGGACCACCTGGACCACCAGGAGGGGGACCACCAGACCCTTCGGGACCCCTGGTAGGTAAACCTTTGAAGCCTTCGGAACCACTCGGAGGAGGGCCACCAGACCCTCTAGGACCATTAGGAGGAAAGGCACCAAGTCCCCCAAGACCACTAGGACCATAAGGAGGAAATACACCAGGACCTCTAGGATCATTAGGCCCCCCAGAGGGAGGACCTCCATAAGGTGGTCCTCTGGCACCCCCCACGGTATGTATAGATATCCCCCCCATAGCTGGAATTTAGGACCAGTTAGGTTTCCCCCATGGTGTGAAAGTATTACTAGGATATTGACTTCCAGCATAAGGAATTATTGTAGGGTTGGGTGGATAATTAATGTTTACTACAGGTACTTGATTTGTTGTGTAACCATAACCCCAAGAGTTTTTATTGGTTACAGGTTGTGCCCCCGAGGGCTGACCTAAACTGGATGGGGGTTTCACCACATTTGTGTGGGTAAGAGGGACATAAACTGTAGATTGCTCTATACTAGAGGTCTATCCATGACTAGGTACAATTCTGGTGACTGATAATGTAGGTCGTACGGGGGGTTTCCCCCGGGCACTACAAGGTATTGATGAAACAAGAATTGATTCTTGATCCCCAAGTGCAGAATACCCAAGAGGATTGGGAACAGACATAATATGGGAGGTGGTGGGGTTGGAAGTTTGACCTGGATTATGTGGAGTAACAATGCGATTTAGAATCGATTCAATGGGTCTCATAGAATCAACAAGTGAATGATATCCCACAGGAACAACTGTGGAATGCGGTGGTGGTGTGCCCAATATGTTATCTATTTCCTTTTCAATTTCTTGTGTGATAATAGCTTCCTGATATTGTCTACGTTCTTCTTCATTTGGTAAAAATTCTTCAGAAAAGTTTAAACGGGTGCCAAATGAGGCAATGGCTTATCCTATAGAGGTATCCCAAAATGGAGCATTGGGACCATAATCTGGATGGGTAGTATCATCAACATGAACTTCTATGGGAGAATGGAATGAAGTATTACCTTGAGAAGGTTCTGGACCAAGGGAGGCGAGTGTGAAGGATATGGAGCTTCGTTTTCTGCAACCCCATTCTCTCCCACTTGGGAGTTGGTAGCAGCTCCTTGGTCGATAGCTTCCATAGGATTTTCTCTTGAAACAAGAATAAAATAATTTGGCAAGCCCCGTACTCTTCTGGACTGTCTTAGCTTAGCCATTTTGTACAGTTCTTAGCTAACCTAAGGTCTCAAAACTAGAAAACACACCAAAAATTTCCCTACTCAAGCTATAGGCCAAACAAGCAAACCTAAATGACAGGAGGAGTTCAGATAGTTAGGTCTCTCACCAGGATTGTCAAGAAGGCGCCACTTGTGATATACCTCAAGGGTACATGAGTAGTAATCTTGTCGAATGTTGTTTTTGGTATATGGCTCCAAGCAAGACGGCCAAAGGGATTTTCTTAGATATATAAGGTATCCTAGTGGAGTCTCCTGATATACGCAAGCTACATGGGAGCTCAAATTAGTAGTAGTGTTGTCTAATGCATAACCGTTCACAAGGGGCCTTCCTATATACAATCAAGTACGTGAAGTACCTTTCTATATACCTTAAGGGTACGTGAAAGGTCATTCGATATGCCGATGATACGTGGAATAACCTCCCGAGTCTCGGGATGTAATGCGAACGAGTAATGACAGCTCCTACGCTTAATGACGCCCAAACATGTCTCTATCCTATCACTCAAATTGCTATGTAAATTTTAACCTATAACTACCATTGATTTTAAAGTGGGTGGTTAGGTGAATGCATGGAATTTTGACAAAAAAAAGTAAAACCATGCAGAATGTAGATGCAAATATTTCACTTTACTGTTCATGATATGCCTACCTATGGGAGGGAAAGAGAGTATTTTCTTTTCATTTTTGAAATACCAAAAATTCCCAAACAACTATTTTGAACAAATCAAAATCAAAGACAAGCAACACATTCCAAACTCATTTTTCTCTTTTGAAAGCAATCAAAACAATAAGCCTCTCTTTTCCTAAAAGAAAAACAACAATCACTATACATGCATATGCACTCTATTTTTCAATTTTTCTTAAAACATAGATAAATCTAACTGAAAACTACACTATTTTTTATTTTGGGGAGATAGTATAGGGGCTGTTGGCCTGTAGGAAGCTTTGAACAGCCCCCAAGGATTGCTTCAAATCTCATCCCAAAAAAGTAGCATCATCTAGGATCTCGCTCCCTAATAGTGGAAATAATGCACTATACCCCCTTTCTTTTTTTTCTGCACCTCCTCCATAGGGACCATTTTCTTTTCTTTGGCTTGTCTCCAAGGATGATGCAAAACTTCTGGCAGAACGTAAACTGTACCTACATCCAAGCAAGACTTAAACCTATAGCCATGAGAAAACTTCCTTATCTAACGCTTTCTCACTGAGGTAAAAGGGCAATGGTTAAACCTTTAATTTATCCCCGTCTACTGCTCTGGGGCACACATATGTGTTATCTTTGTCAATGTTGAACCAGATCTTTTCCCCTATGCACNGAGGAAAAAGGGCAATGGTTAAACCTTTAATTTATCCCCGTCTACTGCTCTGGGGCACACATATGTGTTATCTTTGTCAATGTTGAACCAGATCTTTTCCCCTATGCACACATATTAGGTACTTAGGCGCTCGAATGGCAACGTTGATAGCCAAAATCATCATATCATACACTTTGCAAAGTGGCATCATTAAAAGCAATGTCTTGGGTATCCTTACGGATCTACTAGGGCTTATTCTGTACTGCAAGAGTGGTTCTCCCTTGGGCATATTGAAACTGCCGACCCTATGGTGGTTGCCATTTGAACATGGTGAAGGCTAGAAGTAGGTAGCCAAAGAGAAAAGGAACCCCTTGTAGCANGGGTTGCCATTTGAACATGGTGAAGGCTAGAAGTAGGTAGCCAAAGAGAAAAGGAACCCCTTGTAGCATAAACATCCATGCACACAGCCATCAACTCATTCAACNGAAAAGGACCCCCTTGTAGCATAAACATCCATGCACACAGCCATCAACTCATTCAACAGAAAGGTTCACCAATTAAAACATGTACCCTGGATACATCACTCAACAATAGATAGGGTATCAAGAGAACATTCACCTTTGGAAGCCTTCCTGGCAAGTCATGATACAATGGTTACTTGAATCCACTCATATTGGATCAAACAGATGATCGCCCCCAACGCCTGCACTTGGTACCATGCTTCTCATATAGACTCAACTCTTCGGCCCTCATTCTATATTTGTCTGCTCCCTGGAATGCTTCTATGACATCTTCCCCCTCCATAAAAAAACCCGTAATTAATTTCATATTCTTAGCATTAATCATATAGGCACGGTCCAACCATAGGGAATTTTCATATCTCCTTGGGTAGTAGGANAGAGATAAAAGAACACAGAGAACCTGAAAGCTTGTGAGGCTAATTAGATATCTAATGCCTTATGCTTCAATAATGATAATGACCTAATATCAGTAAAAAACTTTTCTCTTTTTAAAGCAAAAAGAAGTCCTCTATGGAAACGAAAATGAAATCAAGATGCTAATCAAATGGTTTTTCTTTCAGTATTTATTAAAGAAATGAAAAGAGAACTCATTGAAACCTAATCTTTCAAAAAATTCCTTTCACAATCACAACCAATAAGCATGGAAGCAAATGGATAATCAACAAGCCTAATATAGCTTTTGAATTCTTCAATCAAACCAATATTTTACCATAGAATTTCCAACCATGATCATTCAGATTCTAACACGCAAGCCTAACAGTGCAAGGCTGGAAGAAAACAAGCTCAATTTTTTGCCAAAAATGATGAAAAACAAGTTTTGGCACAAGTCCTACCTAGCACTCTGCTGGAGGGGTCTTGACAGAGGAGTTCTGGATGAGCACCACTTCTGGATAACGGGACTTAGGCCGTGCCACCACTTATGGCTAATAGAGTTTAGACGGTGGCACCGCTTGTTGCCAACAACACATGTGTGGTTCCCTGAATAGATCCAAAACATAAGGAGAACAAAAAATCAAGTTATAAATTGATCATATCAAGGCAAAAATTGATGAATTGATAGTAAAAAAGAGCATATAAAGTCAAAATAGTTCAGATCTGAGCAGATCTGAAAGTTTCAAACCAAAATTCACTAAGTCGGATGGCAGATCTGAGTAAAGAGAGTTGGAGATGGAGCTTGGATTCAGAAAAGAGTTCAAGGACTGAGGAATATCAGATCAACTGAGATTTGCATTGCTTTCCCCAACGGAATCACTAGATTTGTTATCAGGAATATTGCACCTTTTGTGGACAGAATTTGTTCCTCTAGTCTGAATGGTTCAGATCCAGAACAAATGAGTGAACGACAAAGGATGAAGACCTTCCTTGAATACTGTAGACACCTAGAATATTGCTTCGATTGCGAACCTGTGTACCTGCAAACATATCAAACATACAAGCACATCAAAGCTACCAGAAAATAATCTATTTATCCATCCTAGTGACTAAGGGATCTAGAAACATGTACATGTGAAATCAAAACAATAGTTGTGGGACGAAAATCAACTTTGCATTAAGAATGTATGGAGAAGCTTACAACCATTGCCTTAGTGTTGACAAGCCCCTCCATGAGAAAAACTCTTCATCCCCATAAGCTCCAACTTTTCTCTCTATGCTCTCTAATTATTTGGAATAGGTAGTTAATCCAACAGCATAACAATACCAATATAGTTCTCCCCCTCAACTATGGATATGAGCTTATATTTATAAGGCTCAATGGATAGGAATAGTTGAGAGAATTGTGGGTGAGGTGGCTCGAAGATCCTACCATGGGGGATCTCGAGCTCAAAATAACCCATAATGATAGGGATAAGGGAGGACACGAGGCTCAAGTTCTAGAAGCCTCGAGAAACTTCTATTTTTCCCATTTTACCTAGTGTACTGCTTTTTTTCCCTTATGACAGAGCGGTTTAGATGAGAACCGCTTTAATACCAAAGACCATAGGTGGTAGCACCGCTTCTCTATAATATGATATAGGTGGTTTTGAGCAAGGTACCTCTCATCAGCCATAAGGTAAGCGCGGTGCTAGGTTTTTTCAAGTAGAATTGACAAACAGAGCAAGTTTCCATTCCAAGTGTTGGGATTAAGGGAAAACATGGAAGTTAAGGGTCTCATCACATGATGGTGATGGGATTTAGGTATAACATCATGGGCTTAGGAAGCTCCACTCATTACTAAGATTTTATTCCACCAATTGGTTAAGCTTGCAGTCCCTATGGAGCCTCTATTGATGCCTCCTACATCACATAGCTATGTTAGTATTCACAGTTGAGTCTACGTTGGCTAAGTTTATCCATCTGACTTATGCTCTTGTTCAAAGGAAGTCCTTATCGTGATCCAACCATTCCTCAGATCTTTGAATTTTCATGTCATCTATCTTGGTATCACATGCAATTATTGTCCTAGCTAGCACCCCAGGCTTATTTTCATCATTGGTAGGTGACCTTGAACTGAACAAATGACACATCATCATTGATCACTAATTAAGTGATTTTTCTTGTGTTCAACAAAAATAAATCTATTTATACATTGGTATTTGTGCTATGTCTTTATTCCATTTGACCATATTGGAGGTTTTCTTTCCTTTTTTAGTAGTTTTAATAATTGGCTACTATTCAAAGGGTCTCTTTTGCATGCTACTTGCATCTAGTATGCGCAAGAGATGCACATGGTTACTATATTTTTTGCACATCCTATTCCTCCAACATATTCCAAATAATTCATCCTATATTTGTACCACTTGTTGGTTTATAGGGGATTCCTTAATGCCCTCATTCTAGCGTATTCCATTCCATCAAATCCATATCATCTATTATAGCATGATGATCTAGAGTCGATTAAGGACCTTGATATTTTTTATCATCATTGTTGATGTATTTGTAACTTCGGAAGATATTCTGATGTATATTATTATTGTGTGTTGTTGTACCCCCATTGGGGATGTGTGTTATCCCTTTATGGGATGTCTAAATTGTGTCTAGAACTTGAGGTACAACCTCTGTTATAAGTCGGGGCAATAGTCCCAAGTGTAACATGATGTAATATGTACTTGTAGTCTCTCTAGGAGAAGTGGGACTTATGTGAGAAGACATGTAGGTTCGAGTCTTATATTGGTTAGTGACCTGAAAGGGTATAAATAGGGAGGTTCTCTCGCTCATTTATACGCACCTCACACTCTCAAGTTTGCATGAGAGAAAGAAACAATCAGAGGAGGAGAGATATCTAGTTGTTGAATACTTCTTATTACTTCTTTTTATCATCTTACTATTCTGGGTTAGTTTGTGTGGTTTTCTCCTTTATGGTTTCCCTGATGGAAATATTTGTGTCTCGTGTATCTTTTATATCTTATGCATCTTGTTGTACTTGCTATTATTTCAGATAAAGATCCTAGATAATATAATCATATCTTAAAAAAAACTAACAGGTATCAGAGCCTCTCTAAAAGAAGGCACTATGTAGCTATACACACTAGGGATTCCTAGTTGAAGGCATTCTCTCCACATATCATCAAGCAAAGAGGACTAGGATAAATCACCTCAATAGGGAGCATATTTTAGTGGAGACAAATTATGAATCAAAGAAGTTTCATTTTTTACCATGTCACTAATATCGAGAGGAACTAGGGAATCAAGTATCGGAGGCTTTCCACCTCATTTTTCATAAAGTAACCTGGCCGAGAAATTTGCCTCAAGGAGGTGCAACTTTTTGTCCAAACAGAATTCCAAAATTCCATGTTAGAAAAATTTAGGGTTTCTCTGACAAACCCTAGGTTAGCCTGGTCCAGAACCTGATCAAACAACTCAAATTAGTAAGATCCAAATCTTTACTGTTTCCATTTGAGGTTCTCATTTTGAAAATATGACTCACCATACTCAGCTTGGGGACAATAATGGAGGGTCTTATAACTTGTGGTCATGGAAGTACAAAATCTCTCTGATCCTTGAACAAAATGACTTGGATCAGTTCATCACTAAATAAGTTCCAGAACCACAGGGAGATGAGGCTATGGATGCTCATAAGACAAGCATGGCTAAGGCTAATAGAATCATTGCATATTATATTAAGGATCACCTCATTCCCCATGTGTATTCATTCAAGACATCAAAGGAAGTATATGACACTTTGAAAAAGATGTTCGAAGGGAAGAACATCAACTAGAATATTACTATGAGGAACCAACTAAATAATGTGAAGATACAGAACTCCGAGACTATACAGTCTTACTTCACAAGGGTTTCTTAAATCAAATAACAACTTGAAGCAGTTGAATTGAATGTCAAAGAAGGATAAATTGTAATGACTATCTTGAATGGTCTCCCTAGATCATGGGACTCATTCATTCAAGGGATTTGTGTAAGAAGGAAGCTCATCTCTTTCAGTAGAATTCAAGAAGAATGTGCAAAAGAAGAAGATAGAATTGTGACAATAGAAAAAAAGATGGGAGCAATTGACAATCAAGATCTCACGATTTACACTAGGAATAACTTCAAGAAGAAGGAGAAGAAGGATAACTTTCATCAAAACAAGAAGGAAAAGAAACCGAAGAAGACCAAAAGAGATATTTCAAATGTTCGATGTTATACTTGTGATGAAAAGGGACACTTGGGAAGAGATTGTCCCATCCAAAAAAGGAGACACCATGTATTTCCAAATATGATGAACCAACAAACAAAATATTCAAACAAGAGAAGGATGATTCGGATGAAGAGTATGTGCTAATCTCATCACTTACTGGAACTATCACAAACGGAAGCAATGATTGGATCGTGGATAGTGGAGCTTCCAAACACATGCCAAAATACAAGGAATCATTCTTCAATATGTCTGAACCGGAGTCACCTCACAAGGATATACTTGGGGATGATTGTCAATACCCCATAAAAGGGAGTGGCGAAGCTTCATATAAGCTTGACTCCAAGAAATCCTTAAAGATGAAGGATGTTCTATATGTTCCAAGATTGAGGAAGAATCTTCACTCCATATGTCAATTAGATGCAAAGGGAATTAGGGTTTCATTTCTTGATGGCTAAGTTCTAATGTGGCCAAGAGGAAATACAACAGAGGATGAAAAAGTTATCGGATAAGAAGATGAAGGATTTTACAAGTTGAAGGGACAACCTAAACAAGAATTGGTTCATGATTCAAGTAAACCAAATGAACTATGACACAGAAGGCTTGCACATGTGCACTAGAGATCACTACCGATGCTAAGAAAAGAAGTCTCAAGGCTTCCAGAGATCCAGGAAAAGCATGAAGGAATTTGCAAAGAATGTGAACAAAGACTTTTCCCAATAGTGAGAGAAAGGCTAAAGGAATATTAGAGATAGTAAACTCGGATGTATGTGGACCAATGTCTTATATATCATTAACTAAGTATGTGTACTATGTTTCCTTTATAGATAATTTCTCACATAATACTTGGAGATATTTATTGAAAGAGAAAAGCGAATATTTCAGCAAGTTCAAGGAATATAAATCCTTGGTCGAGAACTAGACAAATAGGAAGATCGAGATTCTACGGTCATATAATGGCGACGAGCTCACTTCAGAAGAATTCAAGGAACTCTGTAGAGAATTTGGGATTAAGAAGGATTTGAGCACTCCATAAAATCCTAAGAATACTGGGGTTGCGGAATGGAAGAACCAGACCATAATCAGAGCAACAAAAGAAATGTTTCTTGACCAGGATCTTCATATGCACCTTTCGGTGGAGGAAACAAGAGTAGCAGTGTATGTACATAAATGTTCTCCTCATCGAGTACTTGAAAATAAGACTCATGAAGAGGATTTCTTAGGAGTGAAACCAGAAGTCATCCTGTTATATTTTTATCATTTAAGCTATATGATCTTAGGATCTTATCAGAGAGAATAACAAGTACAGCAATCAATCACAATAGCAAATGGACACAAAGATTTTCCTCGGGGAAACCATAAATGAGAAAACCCCGCAACTTCCTCAGAGATAGAATAAGCACCAAGAGTAAAACCCAAAGATACAAAGATGATCTACCGACATCAGTTGTCTGTATCTCTCTTGTCCTAGCTTCTTCTCTCTCTCAGTTATATGCTACAACTGAGTGTGAGTGACTGTATGATAAATAGAGAGGCTCACTCTCTATTTATACTATTTTATGACTTGAAATTAACTCAGCAGGTATGACTTCTCTAGGAGAGTCTAATAACCCTAGTGCCCCATAATTGTGGTGATTTTAACCCTTGATCAATAAGGAAGGTTACCCTCTATTACTTTACATGAATTGTTTACATTATTGATTCTCCTGATAGGAACATTGGGGTATGACATGACTTGATTACATTACTGATTCTCCCAATAGGAACATTAGGGTACAATACATAAGACATACAAGCAAATACATTCCGAAGTTACAATTACATCAACACTCCCTCTTAACTAGGAAGGTATTATCTCGATACACTTCATCGGCACAAGTCTTCATCACTGGATCATAATCAAGTCTGGATCATCATCAATTCTGGATCATCACTACTTTCACTATCTTGAAAAAATGGTGCTATCTCTTAATTCTACTCGCCATAGGAAGTTCTACAGAGACAACCCTTTCATATTGGTTGTAGTCCGAGCCTCCATGTAGGTATTCATCTTCTTCAGCGCTTATATCTAACCATGGGAGGAACACATCTAGTGACCATGTCAGAAAGTCCTGCCCATCACTCACATCTAACCATGGGATGAACACATAAACCATGTCAGAAAGGCTAGCACTCACATATGACCATGGGATGAACACATCAACCATGTTAGAAAGGCTCAACACTTATATCTTACCATGGGATGAACACATCAACCATGTAAGAAAGGGTCAACACTTATATCTTACCATGGGATGAACACATCAACCATGTAAGAAAGGCTCAACACTCACATCTGACCATGGGATGAACACATAAACCATGTCAAAAAGGCTCAGCACTTATATCTTACCATGGGATGAACACATCAACCATGTAAGAAAGGGTCAACACTTATATCTTACCGTGGGATGAATAGATCAACCATGTAAGAAAGGCTCAGCACTTATATCTGATCATGTGGGATGAGCACATCCCGCAGTCACATCAGAATGGCTCTGGACTTATATCTGACCATGGGATGAACACATCAACCATTTCAGAAAAGCTCAGCACTTATACTTTACCATGGGATGAACACATCAACCATGTAATAAAGGCTTAGCACTTATATCTGATGATGTGGGATGAACACATCCTACAGTTACGTCAGAATGGATCTGCACTTATATCTGACCATGGGATGAACACATTAACCATTTCAAAAAGGCTTACGGACTCATCACTTCCCTTTGGAGGGAACCTCTATTTGGAGAACACAAAGCTTCTACCTAAAGTACTCAAACTTCACTCTAGCTAATGGTTTGTTCAACACATCAACTATCTGCTCGTCCGTCACAACATATTGGAGCTTCATTGCTCCTATCTTCACCATATCCTTGATATAGTGATATTTGATCTCAATATGCTTCAACTTTTCATGGAACACTAGGTTCTCTGACAACTTCACACAACTATGGTTGTCGCAATATATGCAAGTAGCATCCAAGTGGAGATCAAACAAATCAGATAGTGGCTTCCTAAGCCACACTGCCTCACAGCTAGCCGAACAAGCTACAACATACTATGCTTCTGCTATACTCAGTGCCACACAAGATTTCTTTCTTCTAAACCACGAGATCACACCTGATCCGATACTGAAGCAGCATCCTAAAGTGCTCTTCCTATCACTGGCACTACCTGCCCAATCTGAATCCACATAAGCTTCCAGGTTAATCTTCTGATTCACTTGATACTTTATCCCATAATCAACTGTACCCTTCAGGTACCTTATAATATGCTTTGCATCAGTCAAGTGAACATGTCTCAGATCTGTCAGCAATGGGCTCAATGTGTTCACAGAAAATCAAATATCTGGTCTCATATTCATCAGGTACATCAAGGACCCAATCAACTGACGATACATCATAGCATCAACCAACTTGGATGAAGCATCACTTAATAGCTTCAGGTTCAATGCCATAGGTGTGGCCATGGACTTGCAGTCCATCATCCCGAACCTCTTCAAGATCTCTACTGCATACTTCCCTTATCCCAGGGAGATTCCATCAGCATTCTGCCACACCTCCATGTGTAGAAAGTAGTGCATCATACCCAAGTCCTTGATCTCGACTCAATAGCCAAATTCCTCTTTGTTTCTGCAATCAACCCATCTGCACCTGTTAAAAACATATCATCTACATACAGTAGGAGCATTACTAGGTTCCCTTCTTCAACCTTGTAGTAAAGGTTGGAATTTTCTTTACTCTTGGTAAAGCCCAAGCTAGTCAGGAAGCTTTCAATTTTTTCATACCATGTCTTGGGTTCCTGTTTCAAACCATACAGGGCTTTCTTCAATTTGCAAACATGATTTTCCCTATCATGTGTCTCGAAACTGAGTGGTTGCTCCATGTACACTTCCTCTTCTACTACACCATTTAAGAAGGCAGTCTTGACATCCATATGGTGTACCTTCCATTTCATGACTGTAGCCAGAGAAAGTACTGATCTGATGGAAGTGTATCTGGCTACAGGTGCAAAAGTCTCTTCGTAATCCATTCCATATTTCTAGGAGAAACCACGAGCCAAAAATCTTGCTTTAGATTTCTCTATGCTACCATCTGCAGCATGCTTGATCTTGTAGATCCAGTTGGAAGTCACAACATACTTCCCCTCTGGTCTTGGGACAACATCCCAAACATCATTCTTCATGATCAAAATGTACTCCTTGATCATAGCCTCCTTCCATTCATTTTTCTCTGCTGCTTCTTCATATTTGGAAGGTTCTTTATCAATGATGTCACATAATAAGGCTAGATATCCAGAGTAGGACCTAGTTCTCTTTCTTTCTCTGTTCATTTCTTCTAGAGCCCCATATCTTTCTACACCTTGGATAGCCTCTCGTACCCATGTAGGTTTCCTCTTGTGAGGATTATTCTTTTGAGGTGGATCTACTAGTTTTTGAGGTTCTTCCATTTCTCGATCTTCTTCTGGAGTTGTTTTGTTCATAGTTGTATTGTGGATTCTGGGTACTTTCAATTCTTCAGAGTCTTCAACAGGTATTTTTCTGGACTTGAAGTAAGCTGAGTCTCCGTCAAATGCTACATCGCTGCTGATGTCAATATTCTTGAATCTTGGGAAGTATATTTTGTAATCCTTCGATTTCTCATAGTATACCACAAATATACCCTTCTTTCATGAACGATCTAACTTTGTCCTCTTTTCTTTTGGAATGTGTATGTACACTGGACAGCCAAATATTCTGAGATGACTGACTTCTGGTTTCTTGCCGGAAAAGAGTTCTTCAGGTGAATTATTCTCGAGTACTCTATGTGGAGTACGGTTCTGTACATACACAACTGTCCTAGCAGCTTATTCCCATAGATGCATAGGAAGGTCTTCATCATGAAGCATTTCCCTTGCTGCTTCAATGATTGTTCTGTTATTTCTTTCCGCAACCCCATTCTGTTGTGGATTATATGGATTGGTCAACTCCCTCTTAATCCCTAAATATCTGCATAATTCTTTGAATTCATTTGATGTGAATTCTCTGCCATAATCTGATCAAAATATCTTGATCTTCTTCTCTGTGTGGTTCTCGATCAAGGCTTTCAATTCTTTGAATTTGGTTAATACTTCATCCTTGTTATTCATTAATTATATCCATGTCATCCTAGAAAAATCATCAATGAAAGAAACATAATATGCATACCCGCTTAGAGAACTGGATGACATTGGACCACATACATCAGAGTGGATGATTTCCAAGATTCCTTTTTCCTTGCTCCCACTACTTGGAAATGTCTTCCTTGTGTTCTTTCCTTTCATACATCCTTCGCATACACCTTCATGATTTTCCTGCATTTCTGGAAGACCTTCAACAGCTTTGCTTGCAAGTTGTAGTGCCCTGTATTGCACATGTGAAAGCCTTCTATGCCACAGTTCATTTGGTTCTACTGAGTCATGAACCAAAGCGTGTTCTAGTTGGCCCTTCAATTTGTATAGTCCTCCCTCTCGTTTTCCAATTACTACTGCATCATCAATAGTATTTCCTTTTTTCCACATGAGTACTTGGCCATCTATAAATGCAACCCTCATGCCTTTTTCATCCAATGAAGAGATGGAGATAAGGTTCTTCTTTAGTCCTAGTACAAATAGGAAATCCTTCATCTTTATAGAATTTCCAGAGTCTAGTTTGTAGGAGGATTCGCCACTACCTTTTATTGGATACTGGTAGTCATCCCCAAGTTTCACCTTGTGGGGTGATTCATGTTTTGATAGTTTCACAAAGGATTCCTTAAGTCATGTCATGTGTTTTGAAGCACCACTGTCTATAAGCCAATCATTGCTTCCATGTGAGACAGTTCCCATGAGGGCATACATCAAAACATATTCTTCATCACTTGAAGAATCATCACTGTCTTCCTTGATTCTCTTCTTGGGAGGTTCATCATCTTCTGCAGTGTTAGCATGATGTCTTTTCTTATTTTCCTTCTTCTTGTGAGAACCATTTTTGTTCCTAGGACAATCTCTAGCATAGTGTCCTCTTTCATCACATGTAAAGCATTTAAATTTAGGTATATTCTTGTTAGGATGAGAGTGCTTAACTTGGTGATGGTATATTTTTCTCTTCTTGGATTTTACTATGATATCTTGATCTTCATTTCCCATCTTTTCTTCTCGAGCTAATATTCAAGCTTCTTCTTGTGAGAATTCTTCCCACAGTCTGCTAAACTTTATTAGTTTCTTCCTAGCATAGATCCCTTGAATGAAGGAGTCCCATGCTCTTGGAAGACCATTCAAGGTGGCATCACAATATTTGCATTCTCTCCATCTTCATCTGCTACTTCAAGTTGTTCCTTGATCTGAGAGACCCTTGCAAAGTAAGACTATATAGTCTCTGCATTCTAGATATTTACATTCTTCAATTGATTTCTCAGAGTCATCTTCCGATTTATATTATTCCCTTCAAACAACTTCCTCAGGGCATCAAACATCTCTTTGGGTGTCTTTAGGGAGGACACCTGAGGTATAAGGTGATCCTTTATTGAATCAGCAATAATCCTCTTAGCCATGACCAATTTATTTTTGTGTAAGTCCTTAGCCTCATCTCCCTCTAGAACTGGAACCTCTTCACTTATGTAGGAGTCCAATTCATTTTCTTCTAGGGCCAGGGAGATCCTATACTTCCAGGCTCAGAATTTGTCAACTCCCTCAAGATTTTCATCAATCTTGGTATGTTGAGACATCTTAACGGAGAACCTCAAATGGAAATACAAAATATTTATATCTTAGCAATTTAAGATGTCCAAACTGAATCTAGAGTTGGATTTCTGTAGAGTTGGTTTTCTAGTTCAGGAGGAGATTAGGGTTTGAATTTCCGGGAGTTCTACCCAACCAAAATATTCAATTTTGATCTCTAAACTTTGATTTTGTGGAGGAGATCAATCCTGGCCTAGGCTCACTCAAAAATTCAACTTTTGTGGAAAGCTCTAATTTCCTGCTGTAGTGTTGGGTCAAAAACTGAAAATCCTCAGAATCATATTCCACTTCGATAGAAAGATGCACCCTAGAGAGGAGAGTCAGCCTAGCCTCCTTTTGCTGATGATCTATGGAGAGAGATATAGAAAATAAGAATCCCTAGCTTTAGCAGTTGCATAGTGTTTTCTTCTCAGGTTAGCTCTGATACCATGTTAGATTTTTATTATTTAAGCTATATGATCCTAGGATCTTATCTGAGAGAATAACAAGCACAACAATAAATCACAATAGACAATGGACACAAATATTTTCCTTGGGGAAACCATAAAGGAGAAAACCCCACAACTTCCTCAGAGATAGAATAAGCACCAAAATTAAAACCCAGAGATACAAAGATGATCTTCCGATAGCATTTGTCTCTTTCTGTCTTGTCCCGGCTTCTTCTCTCTCTCAGTATGCACTACAACTGAGTGTGAATGACATTATGATAAATAGAGAGGCTCCCTCTCTATTTATACTAGTTTCCAACTTGACATTACCTCACCAAGGCCAACTTCTCTAGGAGAGTCTAATACCCCTAGTGCCCCACAACTATGGGTACTTTAACCCTTGAACAATAAGGAAGGTTACCCTCTATGACTTTACATGACTTGTTTACATTATTGATTCTCCCTATAGGAACATTTGGGTATGACATAACTTGATTACATCACTGATTCTCTTGATAGGAACATCGGGGTACAATACATAAGACATACAAGTGAATACATTCTGAAGTTACAATTACATCAACAAATCCATCTGAGAATATTTGGTTTCCCTGTGTACATACATGTCCCAAAGGAGAAAAGGACAATCTTGATCCTTTTGGGAGGAAGGGTGTACTTGTAAGATATAGTGATACATCAATAGAGATGTAACCTTTGATGAGGACTCAACATACTTCAAATACAGGAGGACTCCTATCATGGAAGTCAAGGAACCTAAAGAGATGAGAGTCCTAGAAATGGAAATTGGAGAAGCAATTCTAGAAGACCTTGAATATCACGACATGACCGAAGGAGCCATAGAAATTATCCTTGGGGAGGACTCCCGCAAGAGGAAACTAGAACAAGAACGGGACATCATACGAGAAGTTGAAAAGTATGGAGCTCCAAAAGGAATACATAGAGAGAGAAAGAGGGGAAATCCCTACAATAGCTATGTGTCACTGTTGTGTGACATTATTGACAGAGAACCTTCCACCTATGAAGAGGATACATAAAATAAAGAATGGAAGGATGAAATGATCGAGGAATATCAGTTGATCATGAAGAATGATTTAAGGGATGTTGTTTCAAGACTGGAGAATAATTCTGCCATGACTTCAAAGTGGATCTGCAAGATCAAACATGCTGCAGATGGAAGCATCAAGAAACACAAGGCAAGGTTCGTAGCACAAGGCTTCTCACAAAAAGAAGGGTTAGACTATGAAGAGACATTTCCACCTGTGGAGAGGTACACTTCCATAAGGACCATACTTGCTTTCGTGACAGTTATAAAATGGAAAGTACACCAAATGGATGTCAATACATCTTTCTTGAATGATGTAGTCAAGGAGGAAGTGTACGTTGAACAGTCACTGGGATTCGAGACACATCATAGGAAGACCCACGTGTGTAAATTAAAGAAGGTCTTGTATGGATTGAAACAAGGACCAAGCACATGGTATGACAGTGTCACATACCCCAAATTTGCAAAAACATTTTATGTTTAAGCAGACATTATACTTTAATTTTATTGTAAAATTTGTAATTATTGACCAAGTGGGATCAAGGATGATTGTAATTAATTAGGTTGAATATTTTATTAGTTAATAAATAAAAGATGAGACAACAACTTAAGGAGGTTGTTGAATGAGTGTCTACTGGCCACTTGGTGGAATAGACTGGGTTGAGAACAGATTGACACTTGGGAGCATCCTCAAACTAGTTCTAGTTGTTGTAGGAGGAAACTTTCCTATTTTTGTGGTCATGTTCCCCAAGAAACTGGAACAAGAGCAGGTGGCTTATTACGTGAAAAAAACTAACCCAAAATACCTAGGAAAGCTTATAAACTACCCATCAAATTCAGCTGAGGCTATTCAATGTTTACTTGTGAAATTTCTGAGTGAAACTTGTGCACAAGATATTCGATGGAGGGGGAAAGCAGAAGATTAGAGTGTGAACATGCTGATTTACTGAACTAGTGCAGTTGTTTTGGTTGAGTTCTTACTACTATAGGAAAAAGTATTGCTGCTGATTACTCTGTGGAGTTGCAGGGGTTTCATAACCCATTCTCACACCCAATGCTTTCAACCAGGTGGACCAGTAGATAGGCTCGAGGGTCCTAAAATTTGCAGCTAAGTTGTCTTCAGGAATTGGGTGGGTGGAACATGCTTCTTAGGCTATTGTCTTCTCTGCAATTTCTCAAGTTCTATATTTTATTTATTTTATTTTATGCAAGCAAAAATAACTGGAATGATATTTAGAGTTGATTTATTCAAATGATTGGATAAATTGTATCAAAATAGACTGTGTATTCTCTTATGATTTAAAGGTAGTTAATTTCTAGTTAAATGTATATTTGAATGAATGATATAGGAATTGAAATATTATTGGAGGATAAATAATCCTTGCTGTATTTTTCCACATATCCAAAGATATAGTACTCTAGTACACGAGGAAACTTAAAGTAAATGAGAATGTTTATTATCAAAGTTAGATAATTTGAATTTACTCGAATTAAAGTAATTCAAATGTTAGTATTGTTTAGTTAGGTTATTACCCAGCTAATATATTTTATAAATCCTTTATAAAATAAATTATACAGAAATAAAACAGAAGTAATATTTAGTAAATCTAGGTTACATAAACTTAAACAAGTTGTTGTACAAAGTATTTAATTAGTGAGTAAACAATCTTTAAAATACTTTTGTCATCCTTGTAAAACTATAATTATATCTTACTTTGTCTCTTATCATAATTTAACCAATATATTAAGAAATCTAAAGATCTATACTTTTAAGCCTCTTTTTCTTCCTGAAAAGGAAGCACTAGTTAGTAGTAGTTACCTAGTTTTACAACAGAAGTAAATAATTGCCTAATTGCTTATCTTATAGCAATTATAAACCCTAAATTACAAATATAAATTTAAAATAATTGTTTATACAAGAAAACAAAGTCAAAAGGAGGAACTATTTATCAAATTAATAATTTAAACAAAACCCTAAATTTATCCTTAAACAAGTTAGTTTATAAATAATTTTTCAAAACCACTATCTCTGCCCTTTTTTCTTGAAACTTCTTATTGTCGGTTTTTCTTCGAAAACAATGTTGTCATCTTAACAATAAAAAATTTATTGTTTTAAACCAGATTAAACAAACTAAATACAATAAAAATTTACAGAGTAAATAACATACATAGTCTATCTTTAAAATTTTAATTTAACTCTTTTGCAACAGCTTCATAAATTAAATTATCACATAACAACTTTTGGCCTAATGGCATAACTAGGGTATCTCTTTTCATATTTTTGTTTTATTAACTTTTAAATTAAAAAAAACATAATATATATAAAAGAATCAAACTTCCTTAATAATTTTTTTTTCCTGTAAACAACTATTATAATAATAAATAGGTTTATTTTAAAAAGAAAATATTTACAAATAAAACCCTAATTAAAAATGATAATTAAAATTTCATAACCCATTCTCACACACAGTGCTTTCAACCAGGTGGACCAGTAGACAGGTTCGAGGGTCCTAAGATTTGCAACTAAGTTGTCTTCAGGAATTGGTTGGGTGGAACATGCTTCTTAGGCTATTGTCTTCTTTGCAATTTCTCAGGTTCTAAATTTTATTTATTTTATTTTATGCAAGCAAAAAGAACTAGAATGAGATTTAGAGTTGATTTATTTAAATGATTGGATAAATTGTATAAAAAATTAGACTATGTATTCTCTTATGATTTAAAGGCAGTTAATTTCTGGTTAAATGTATATTTGAATGAATGATTTATGAATTAGAATATTATTGGAGGATAAATAATCCTTGCTTTATTTTTCCACATATCCGAAGATACAGTACTCTAGTACACGAGGAAACTTAAAGTAAATGAGAATGTTTATTATCAAAGTTAGATAATTTGAATTTACTCAAATTAAAGTAATTCAAGTGTTAGTATTGTTTAGTTAGGTTATTACCCAGCTAATATGTTTTATAAATCCTTTATAAAATAAATTATACAGAAGTAAAACAGAAGTAATATTTAGTAAATCTAGGTTACATAAACTTAAACAGGTTGTTGTACAAAGTATTTAATTAGTCAGTAAACAATATTTAAAATACTTTTGTCATCCTTGTAAAACTATAATTCTATCTTACTTTGTCTCTTATCATAATTTAACCGATATATTAATAAATCTAAAGATCTAGACTTTTAAGCCTCTTTTTCTTCCTAAAAAGAAAGCACTAGTTAGTAGTAGTTACCTAGTTTTACAACATAAGTAAATAATTGCCTAATTGTTTATCTTATGGCAATTATAAACCCTAAATTACAAATATAAATTTAAAATAATTTTTTATAAAAAAAACAAAATCAAAAGGAGGAACTATTTATCAAATTAATAATTTAAACAAAACCCTAAATTTATCCTTAAACAAGTTAGTTTATAAACTTCTTACTCGGTTTTTCTTCGACAACAGTGTTGTCATCTTAACAGTAAAAAAATTATTGTTTTAAACGAGATTAAACAAACTGAATACAAGAGTAAATAACATACATAGTCTATCTTTAAAATTTTAATTTAACTCTTTTGCAACAGCTTCACAAATTAAATTATCACATAACAACTTTTGGCCTAATGGCATAACTATGGTATCTCTTTTCATATTTTTGTTTTATTAACTTTTCAATTAAATATATATATATATATAAAAATCAAACTTCCTCAATAAATTTTTTTCCTGTAAACAACTATTATAATAATAAATAGGTTTATTTTAAAAAGAAAATATTTACAAATAAAACCCTAATTAAAAACGATGATTCAATTTATTTCCTGTTTATTAGAGTTTTTTTAACAATACAAGTCCTTCTCACGCATTTGACTACGTAACACTAACCGGAACCCTTAAGCTATGATGTAGGTTTTTTTTCCAGGTTTGAAGCCGTAAAGCTCTTAACAAAAAGGAAATTTATAATAGAGTCTTTGTTTCCTTTTTCCAAAGCAAGTTTAGAACCAAAGTTAAGCCCTATGGCCTCTTAGTATAACAATGCATAGTCATGGTAGTAAATCCTTTTTCCCATCAAGTTATGTACACCAATGATAACCTAGCCCCTACACGATTACTGAAGAGGGGAAACTCAGAGTGTGAAGCTAAGGCTTACTCGAGTGGTGGTGTCAACACTTTTACAAGTTGAACCCCGATTGTTGCACCGGATATTATCTTCCACCTCCAGTGGTGTATAGAAGAGTTTTATCTTACCTACAACCAATTTGAACAAACAACAATATTAGCATAATAGTCTACATTTTAAAATTTCATATAAGAAACTAAAAACCAGGGTTCGAAGGAAACGTTTTACCTTGTAGCTATAAGCTCACTGCTTGCTTTTTTTTTTAAAACAAACCCTCTCAGACAACACTTTTAACTTCAGTAGGAAACCTTGAACTCAAACACTATAAGCCAAAGAACTTTTGGTACTCAATATTTGGCCAGAGATTTTAAGTTTGAACCTGCAAACGCCACTATGGAGGCCACAAGGGAAAGGAAAACCTAACTCTGACTATGGCATGCCTCTTTTCAAGTTGAAAACACGATTGAGGCCAATCATGTCAAGATCTTGTCGGCTCAACCCCCCCTCTTCCCACCAAAAAGTGAAATTATAGTGTCTTCGAAGAAAAGTTTAGATTAAAGGCTGACTTATATCACTTAGGGTTTTTGTCTTAAAACCTCTTCCATCCGGCTGGCCACCACGTGGAATCCACCTTTCAAGCGATTTATTGTTGGGTTTCAATAATTTCATATAGTGCGATAAGGCCTGCATTAAAACTTCTTTTTAGTAAATATTTTACAAAATGTAAAATCTAGGTATTGCACAAATATTTTTCTTATAGTGCATATGGTAAGGTAAATGCTATTTTAAAAATATTTTGTTAATACTTACATAATGAGCAAACAAGGTATTACATAAATAATTCTGGAAATAGTTTTAAAGATATGAATATGGTTCTTTTACATGCATCGTTAGTATAGTGTGAGTAATTATAGTTTATTTTAAAATATGAGGGTTAAGCATTGATGTTTCTTAAAACTTATTCAGTCTTGTAATTATATAGAATTAGGCAACAAAATAAATTTGCAAATCTTTACCAATTTGCTTAGGTGTGATATCATAAGGCTGTTTTACCTAACAAATTTAGATTTTAGAAGATCAGAACCCACACAATATTTTTTTTTCATAGACATAAAATTCATGGGAAGAAAATAACTTTTCTATACCTTCAATAACCAAAAGCGTCAAATTTTAATAAGTACTCTACCATTTATTTTGATGATCTAGATAGGTAATCTTGATTTTTGAACTGGAGGTATAGGTCTTACCTGTACAAGAACCTGTAAAAACAACACCAGTTGACTGCATTAGCTTCTATAAGCTAAGTAAGCCATGGGCACAACTAAGGACCCCTTCAGTAAGACAAGAAGAACAATCTATTAAAATCTTACTTTTACTAGGAACTTAAACAGTCAAAATCAATACACTCCATCTCAGACTCAGTTAGACTGACTTTTCAATATTTTCTTTTATACATTACTAGTAATACAAGCATTGTACAGATTTGTTTTAGAAAATGAATGAGTGAATCAATTAGTTAAGATATTGTAAAAGTGTTATCTGTAGCGGTTAGTTGAAACTACTTACGCGATGATTTAACATTTAATGTTGCATGAAATTTTTTTAAATTTTTACAAATTTTTGGAGTGTTACAGACATGATGGATAGCTTCCTAATGAGCTTGGGATTTACCAAGAGTAAAGAACATTCCAATCTCTACTTCAAGGTGGAATATGGAAGACCAGTGATACTCCTACTATATGTCGATGACTTGTTTCTAAAAGGCGATGAGGAACTCATTATAGATGCGAGGAGGAGACTTTTTATAGAATTCGAGTTGAAATACCTAGGTATGATGCACTACCTATTAGGCATGGAGGTGTGGCGGAGTGGAGATGGAATATTTCTTGGTAAAAGGAAGTATGCAGTGGAGATTCTAAAGAGATTCAAAATGTTGGACTTCAAGTCTATGGCCAGACCTATGGAATCCAACTTGATGATTCTGGGTGATGCTTCATCCGAGAAGTTAGATGCCATGATGTATCTTCAAATGATTGGCTCATTGATGTGTTTGATGAATACGAGGCCAAACATATGCTTTGTGGTGAACAACATGAGCAAGTTCCTAATGTATGCGAGACATTTTCACCTGATAGCATAAAAGCATGTTCTGAGCTACCTAAAAGGTACAGTAGATTATGGGCTCAAGTATGATGCAAATCAGAATATTAATCTACATGGTTATGTTGTTTTGGACTGGGCAGGTAGCGCCAACGACAAGAAGAGCACCTCAGGTTTCCGATTTAGCTTGGGATCAGGTATGATCTCCTAGTTAAGTAGGAAGCAATCATGTATGGTGTTGAGTATAGCCGAGGTAGAGTATCTTACTTCTTTCTAGACTAGTTGTGAGGTAGTGTGGCTTCAAAATCTAATGTTTGACTTATTTGATATTCAGTAGGATGTGACTTATATCTTCTGCAACAATCAAAATTGTGTGAATATATTGAAAAGCCTCGTGTTCCATGACAAGTCGAAGCACATTGAGATCAAGTTCCACTATATCAAGGATATGGTGTAGAGAGGAGCAATGAAGCTCTAGTACATGGAAAATGGAGAAGATAGATGATGTGTTGAACAAGCCTTTTGTGAGAGTGAAGTTTGAGTAGTTCATAGAAATACTTAGTGCGATCCAGATCAAGATCTCGTGAAAGAGGGAGTGATGTGTTCCAGTATATATAGAAAGACAAGTTATCTAAGCGTAGCATCCTGGCGAAGATCGTAGGTTTCTCATACGTAATAAGTCCTCCAGGTTATTCTTGGATGTAACATCTTGACAAAGCTCGTAGGTTATACTTGGATGTAATCAGTCCTGATATGTTATAAATCATATGATCTCACATGGGAGATGAGATAGGTTGTTAGAGAGAGAAAAATGTTGATGTGGCAAGTTGCTCGAATGTAATCAGTCCTATGATGGGTTATCTGAATGTAAAGAATGAGCCATGGCATGGTACGCAAGCTATTCACATGTATTACACCCCGTGGGTTGTCTGAGTGTAAATAATGATACCTGGTGTGGTACGTAGGTTACTCGGATGTAATACTCCCTGAAGGTTATCTAAATGAAAAATATCTTCTATGCAGGTTGTTTAGATGTAATCCCTTGAGGTTGAACAGAAGAATGTAAAAGGTCCTAGTGTAGTAGGTTGTTGGGTCATAATTCGTCATTACATATATATGAGATATATGTGTTCCCATGTTGAGATGATAAGGTCATGAAGAAGAATAGGTGCACCTAGGATATTCTTTGATAGAACACAGGTCAACCGTAGATGCTTTGTTTGTGTGTTGTTTTTTATAGAATGCGGGTCAACCGTAGTAGGTTGTCGAGTCATAATTCATCCTTACATATATATGAGATATACGTGTTCCCATGTTAAGATGATAAGATCATGAAGTAGAATAGGTGCACCTAGGATATTCTTTGATAGAACACGGGTCGACCGTAGATGCTTTGTTTATGTGTTGTTTTTTCTTGTGCAAGAAAAAAGAGATGGTTTGGATACGACGAGATGAAGGTAGAATATGCAGGTTATTGTTGTGGAAATGTAAAGAAGATGATGGATAGTTTGTACATGAATGATTACTTGAGATGTGATGAAGACCTGGCAGAGGACTAGGACTATAACTAGCATGAAAAGGGATGGCTTTGTAGAAACTTATGGTGAAAGATAGTATGGTACAATGATTAAATTATAAGAAGATGATGGCAGCATCTATGATGAAGACTTTATGAATCTGCGATGATGATGATGTGATGAAGACCTGACCAGATGTATTGATGACTATGTAGAGAGAGAATGTAACGTCCCTGACCCTCCGACTGGCGAAGAGGATGCTACTATACATCAAATCATTCAGGCGCCTAGCCCCATGAACATGAACATGCATACATATAGTGCTGAAGCATGATACTTTAAATCATAAAACATATTACGAAGCATAATCATTCATTATACACAGTGGAAGCAAAACATATCAGCATTTAACATGTATATCATCATTCATCAAAGGTAATTATGATTATAGACACAAGTTAGGCAAGAATACTTATCTTATAAAGAGCTTGTTTCGCAACTAGTTATGTCACTGCAACATTCCACCCAACCATAGGCCCGCGTGCTCCTTAATCTCTCAGCAACGCTACCACCCCTGAGCCAGGAAATATCCCCCAAGGAATAAGGAACTAACAGGCTTACACGTAGCTAAGGATAACAACACCACTAGGGTACATAGTTCAGCCAAGCCAACATAGTTGGGTTTATTAGGCGAATAGCAGATCAGCCAAGCCAACAAAATTGGGTTTATCAGGCCATCCAGGAGCTGGGAAAGGCTAATGCTAAGCTAGTGAGCTCATTGGAGAGCCATAGACAATGACACCAGAACCAACCTAGCTTTAGAACACCCACACACACCCAACACAAGGAAATCAGCCCTTTCTCTACAACGCAGTCCCTCAAACCTTGATCTCCCTTCCAGTGCTATTCAGGGGTTGTGGATAAGAAAGTCAGCTTAGTAGCTATGTCTGTGTGGTTCTCAACCCACCAGGTTTATCAAGCACCTCAGGCCCTCATTCACCACTCCAATGTAGTCCGAGGACAAAACAACTGCATGCAAGAATTCAAACAACGATTCAAGCTTTTACAAGGGAGAAACACAATCGAACAGAATGTAGGTACTCATAGCAATACTCAACCAATACCACCATAAAAGGGAAAATACAACCAAGAAAATCATGGGCAAACAGTAGCCCAATACAACTATGAACCCACAGCACACAAATCCCATTGCAATCACCGGGAAAGCTCACATAGACCGGGAATGGAAAATACCATACTTCCAATCTCTGCATGAGAGACAAAATGCAACCCATAGAACTATGGACACAATTACAGCCACAATTTCAACGATGGAAATAATAGGACAATACACTGTCTGATAAACATGGAAAAAGACACAAAAGTCTGAGTGAAACCTAGTAAAGAATCAATCCGCAGCCATCAAATCCGTGAGGAAGAGGAAGAGTTAGTAGGCTCACAACCCAACAATCAGTGAGGTAGAAAAGGAACCGAACCCACTGCAATGGAATGTGGAACCTTTTATCTCAGCTCACCTAAGAGGAGACGAATAGACTTGCGATCTAGTGAGTGGAAAGGCCAACAGATGCGTCGTGGGGAGAGTGTGAGAGGGCGTGGGTGTGGTGGTGGTTTTCTTACTAGGCAATTGCTGCTCCAACTAACAATGGAATAATTAAGGGTGGTGGTGACACATGGCTTTCTCCCATGACTCAATACCCAACACTCCCCTTTCCTTATCCTTCAGAATCATGCCCCTTCTCATTTTAGTTGCCGCAAACATAGCTAGTTGGGTTATTTAATTAAAATGTGTGTTTACATGATGCCACAATTAAATATATGTCATATGTTCCGATATCCATCGGTGACCATTCCCAAAACAGAAACACAACATTACCAAATCGATGGTGGGGCCTTGGTCTTTAGCTCCGCGCCAATATTATTTACAATATACGTATCATGTATTTTTAATGTAAGTGGGGTTAAAACTAGGGTATTACATTCCCCTCCCCCTTCAATAGCACTGTCCTCAGTGCTTTACAAAATTAAACAAAAATGCTACACTGGTACCACCTTAGTGTTCCGCAGAATTGAACAAAAATGGATGTGCCAATTGCATGGCATCCTCCAGCTGCCACGTAGCTTCTTCAGGTCCGTAATGCTCCCATTGCACCTTTACCTGCCCTATGGCTTGATTCCAGAGCATTGTGACCGTCCTGTCAAGAATGCGCGTTGGCTCGATTTGGAACTCTCCCTTAGGTTCCACCTGAATCACATCCCAATTTATCACATGGTTAGGATCATGTACATATTTATTAAGCAAAGAAATATGAAAAACATTATGAGCTCTAGTACTAACAGGCAATGCAAGTCTATATGGAATAGGCCCTATTCTTTCAAGCACTTCAAACAACCCACAATATCTAGGTGACAGCTTGGCACAACTTCCAAGCTTCAAGGAACTTTTCTTTGCCTTCACTCTGAGGTAAACATTATCCCCAATACTAAACTCTCTGTTCATCCTATGCTTATCTGCATAGATTTTATGTCTGTCTTGTGCTGCTTTCAGATTCTGCCTGATCTTTACAACCTCTTGCTCCATTTTCTTGAGCAATTCTGGTCCAAGCAAAACTCTGTTCACCAGGTTGTCCCAAGTCACTAGTGTCTTGCACCTTCTGCCATACAAAGCTTCATATAGAATCATCCCCAAGGATTCATACTGTCCATTGTTGTAAGCAAATTCTACCCAAGTGTAAGTAATCTTCCCACTTGGTTGGTTTGTCCATCACATACATGCGAAGCATATCTTCAAGCACCTGATTAACTCTTTATGTCTACCCATCTATCTGAGGATGGTATGCAGTGCTGAAGTTTAACTTTGTACCCAAATCTGCAAACAACCCCTTCCAAAAATTGGAAGTGAACTTGACGTCTCTATCAGAAACTATTGCCTTTGGTAATCCATGCAATTTGAAAATATCCTTCATTAAAATATTTGCAATGTCACCAGTCTTATGCGTGGACTTAACTGGTATAAAATATGCTTCCTTTGTCAACTTTTCTACTACAACCATGATGGAATCATGTTGTCTCCAAGTCATCGGCAATCCTGTAATCAAATCCATGGAAATAACTTCCAATTTCCATTTCGGAACTGGCAAAGGCTGCAACAAACCTGTTGGATGTTGATGGTCAACCTTTACCTGTTGACATTTCATGTACCTTGAAATGTATTCAGCCATGTCCTTTTTCATACCTAGCCAAAAGTACTTCCTTCTACCTGTAGCAATTGTCTTCTGATATCCTGGGTGACCAGAATATGGAGCTTGATGGATTTCATCCATAAAAATTCTCCTCAAATATGCTGCTTTCGAAATATAAATTCTGCCTTTAAAAGTAAGAATTCCATTTTCTTCCAATTTATATCCCTCATACCTCTTCTCAAGACTTTGCTGCTGCAATTTTTCTTTTACCTACTCATACAATTCATCTCCGACAACATGATTAACAATTTGTTGCCTCAATTCTGATTGGCAAATACTAAGAGATGCCACATGCATTTCCTGTACCTTCCAGCTGAGTGCATTATATACCTTGTTTTGTTTTCCTTTTATGTGCTTGATTTCGAAATCAAAATCACATAAAACTTCCAGCCATCTCGCTTTCCTAGCATTCAGAGTAGGCTGGTCAAACAAATACTTCAATCCACAGTGATCTGTTCTGAGTTGAAATATTCTACCCATCAAGTAATGTCTCCACATCTTGAGAGCATGTACTATGGTTGCAAGCTCTAGATCATGAGTGGCATAGTTCTTCTCATGCTCCTTCAACTTTCTCGACTCATAACATATCACGTGGTTGTTCTGCATAAGGACTCCTCCAAGCCCTTTTCCACATCCATCGATACATACCACAAAATATTTCTCTGGGTCTGCAACCTTCAATACTGGTGCACTGGTGAGAAGATTCTTCAACCGTTGGAAGCTTTCTTCACACTTCGAAGTCCATTCGAACTTCATCCCCTTCTTTTGCAAAGAAGTGATGGCATGTGCAACCTTGGAAAATCCTTCAATGAATATCCTATAGTATCCTACAAGTCCCATAAAAGATCTTACATCCATCACATTTCTTGGAGTAGGCCAATTCATAATGGCTTCAATCTTTTCAAGGTCTACTGATATACCCTCTTTTGAGATAATGTGACCCAAATACTGAATTATATCCCTGTAGAATTCACACTTGCTCAGCTGTGCATACAGCTGATGTTCCCTAAGCACTTGCAATGTCAATCTCAAATGCTCTTCATGCTCTTCCTCATTCTTAGAATAAACAAGAATGTCATCAAGGAAAACAAGAACAAACTTGTCCAAATACTTACTGAAGACACTATTCATAAGGCACATAAATGTAGGTGTTGCATTTATGAGACCAAATGGTACCACTACAAACTCATAATGTCCATACCTTGTCCTGAAGGCTGTCTTATGAATGTCTTCATCCTTGATTCTTACTTGATGGTAACCAGACTTGAAGTCAATCTTGGAAAATACCTTTGCTCCTCTCATTTGATCAAAGAGGTCATCAAACCTAGGAAAAGGATATTTATTCTTCACAGTAACCTTGTTCAACTTTATGTAATCAATACATAACTTGAGTGTACCATCTTTCTTCTTTACAAATAGAACTGGTGCTCCCCAAGGAGACACACTCGGTCGGATATACTTCTTTTCCAACAACTCTTGCAGTTGCATCTTCAATTCTAGCATCTTCGATGTACTCATTCTGTAGGGTGTATTGGACACTGGTGCTGCTCCTGGAAAAAGTTCAATGGTGAAATCAATGTCCCTCTTTGGAGTAATTCCTCGGATCTCATCAGGGAATACATCCTTGAATTCCTGTAACACCTAATAGTCTTCCAACCTAGGAGTTTCATCTCCTGTTGGTTCCAGAATATGAGTTGCATACAGCTGGCAACCTTTCCTACAAAACGTCTTCAACTGCATTGCTGAAACCTGCCTTAGTGAAATTACCTTTGGAATACCTTTCACAACTACTGGGTTTCCTTCTTCATCTGTGCATTCAAAATTCTTGTTATAGCAGTCAAGCTTCACTCTATGAGCTTCTAACCAATCCATTCCAATGAGAACATCATAGGAACCAAGCGGTAGAACATTTAGATCTACACAAGTGTTCAATCCATTCATGATCAATGGGAATTTCTCTACCATGTCACTGACTTTTCTCTTAGTCCCAGTGGCTAGCTGAACTAACCAAGATTTTCTATGCTTTACCTTCTTAAAAGCACAAATCTCCACTACTCTAAAAGTGATGTAACTATGAGTAGAACAAGGGTCAATCAAAATAGAAACAGATTGTTCAACAATATTACCTGCAACTTCAACCACTGTTGACTGGTGATCTACCTGGCGGTCGTCCAGTGCTGCATAAATTCTAGGGACTGCTCTGGATACCTGACCCACTATTTCTTCTCCCTGAATGTTATAATCTAGCCTTGCACTTTCATTCTCGAGGGGACAATATCTGCGCAAGTGATGTCCTTCACATTTCCAACATTTGAGTGGACCTTTATTCTATTGTGGCTCTATAGGATTTCCACCTGTCACTCCAACAGGATTATTCGCAGCATGGGATGGCTACTTCTGCTGATTCCTAAATCTAGAAGGTTTGAAACCTTTCTTTATTTGGTCAAACTTTTCATTCTTCTTGTCCTTCCATGCCTTATGTTAATCACATTTACCTTTGCTTTGCTCATAGCAATATTTATCCTTTCTTATTGCTTCTTCAAGAGTCCTCAACTCATAGAACTCAATTCTATCTTTGTAGGCTTAAGGCAATCCACTCAAAAACTGCTGGATTTTTACTTTTTCATCTCTGATGTACCGGACATACCTCAACAATTCCAAGAATTTATTTGCATATTCATCCATGGTTTGTTGTGCCAATCTCAGCTCATGCAACTCCTTGATCTTGTCATCATAATACCTACCAGAAAGGTATTTCTACCTGAAATACTTCTTGAACTGTTTCCACTCTAGTTTCCTTTCACTGATCTTCTTTACCTGTGTGAAGTGTTCCCACCAAATGAATTCCCTTCCATTCAGATTGAATATGGAAAATCGTGCCTTCATGTTTCTTGAATAATCCTGCACCTGAAAGTACTTCTTGATCCCAAGAAACCAAGCTTCAGCTTCTTGTCTCATCTTTATCTCATCATCAAATGTTGAAGGTTTAGCTTTCTTAAATTCATCTCGAGAGTGATCCCTATGGTGCCTTCTTCTTTTCCTTTTATGAGAATATGAACTTGTATCTCCACTGGATTCTTCAAAGTCAGATGATCCACTGGAAATCCTTCTTCTTCTCCTAGTGCTGCTCTTACTTCCTTCTGGTCTTGATGTACCTCATCCAAAATCTATCTTTTTTTGTAAATTTGTCAAACTCTGCAATATGGAAGCATTCAACTGATGCTGCTCTTCCTGGGCTTTAACCAAGCTTCTCATGGTGGCTGCAACCTCGGACGGTGTCGCCTGTAATCTCACTCTATTAGACTCTATGTCCTCATTTCCATTACGGACATTTTCTCCCATGCAATCTTCTGCTCACTCGTAAGAATCCCAACCATCATACCCATCATGGGTTCTCATGACTGAACCACCTCTTGCTTTACCACACTGTCCTTTCTGGAGTACTGCTCTTGGAAATTATCTATAGTTCTACAAATGTGTTAGTAGCAAAATGTTAGATTCATACATTAATATAAATCAAAACTACTTACCTTTTTCTTCTGGAAATTGCATAAAACAACAATTATGCTAAAACATAAAATTTTCCCTATTTCTTTTCAGCCCTATGAGCGCTGATAATCTACTAAAATCCACTAAAAATTGGCTGAAAACTATTCGAAAAACTACTAACAAATCCCTTCGAAAAACCCAGATTTCCTTAGGCCCTAATCGGACCTCATCCCATCTATTCTTCTGATTCCATGGTGGTCAAAACAACTACGCCTCCGATCTGCATCGATGAAGAAATTGTCTGTTCATCGGCGGTTTGTTGTTTTAATCCTTTCCGACATTTCGACAGGAAAAATGAATAAACTCCCACTCTGTATCGACAAGCAAACCATCTGTCGATCAGGTGCATAGTCGTTTGAGCAGCCACAAAGGGGGAAAGTGTTCTTACTTCGGTCTCCACGGGCAAACGTCTAGGCTTCCGATCAGCGATGTCAACTACCACTCATCGGGAGTTTCGGCAGTTGAAAATTCTAAGTTCTTCCACTATATCGACGAGTAAGTTAACTGTTGATCGGGTGCATAGTCGTTTGAGCAGTCGCAACGGCAGAAAAAGATCTTCCTCCGGTCTCCACGGTCCTCTATCGACGAGTTGCTGGTCTACTTCCTTCCGCGTATCGGGCCTGCAGTGGTCTATCATTCCACAATGGTGGCCAACAATCCCATTATAATTTCCATGGACCAAAGTTTTTCGATGGTCAAAATAGCATCCTACTGTGGCATCGAACACTTAATCGTTTAGGCATCCGCAACGGCAGTTTCCATAAGCCCTAACTCTCCCGCAGTGTTGGCACTCCCAAGCACTTCACTCCACTGTAGTAGGTTATCAGATATCGGAACCATTATACACTAACCACCTCGGCATTGGCGAGTGGAGAGACTAATACATCGGTGGGATAGTTGTCTCAGCTTCCGCAATGATGGGTGCTCAATCAACTAATTTCTGCCAAGGTCCATCGACGATCTCATCATCCAACTTTCGCCGATGATTTCAAAACTTAAACAAAATTTCGAAACTTTCTTCTTCTGTCGGTGGTCGGGTTTCCTACGCATCGAATGGTTAGTCCCTTCTGCTTCCGCAACGGCAGACCACAATCTCCTTAAGTCTTCTATAGCTGTAAGTCTATCGATGATTGAAACCCCTAGGAGCTATGACATCGACACTTCGATGCACTTTATTCTTTTTGATCTCTGCAATAGTGGTCATTCAACACACTTTACTCAGTGACTACATCATCCGATCATCAACGATGTGATCAACTAACCATCGCCAATGGCCGATGATTCCATGCCTTAGAAAAAAATTTGAAATTTTTCTCTTTTCAATATTCCTTCTCTCCGCGCCATCGGCTCAACGATCGCTTATTTTCTATCTATCTGTTTGCTATCTGTCGGTGAAAACTCTCTCTATCTTTCGCTGACTCTATCGGCTCCACCTCCCCTATCGTTCGCTGCCACAATCCACTACCACCTCGGCATCGGCAAGTGTAAGACTAAAGCATCGGCGGGTTAGTTTGATCAGCAGCCACAATGGCGGCTCATCATCTTCGACCCTTTTTCGATCGGCGGTCCAATCCACTAATGCTTTTCGATCGAAGAACTGAGACATGATTTCGGCCAGCATCGGCTGTCGAAGATTCTCCCTGTCAGAATACTAGGGCTCTAGGATTCTGCAACGGTAGATGTACAAACCACTATCTTCCTCCGATGACCAATGTTTTCGTCACTTAGAAAGCTTTTCGGACTTTCTGCACCATCGGCAGTCGGATTAACTATCCATTGGGAGGATAGTTCTCTAGTTATCCGCAATGGTGGGTCTACAATCCTTTGATCCCTTCCACTCTTCATTGATGATGAATGGCACTAACATGCTTCGCTGGCCGACAAAGTCAACACTTAGCACATTTCAGAACTTTTGCGCCATCGATGGTCAGATCAACTATCTATCAGGTTGATAGTGTCTTAGACTGCCGCAACGGCAGGTGCGCCATCAACCAAATGTCGGTGATCCATCTGTCTAAGTGTTCCGATGGGCCGACGGCCAAACACTTAGAAAATTTTGTGAATTTTTTGGGCTTCACCCATTTTCCTGGTTTCTTCAGGGAAGTAGGCAACCTACCTCTGTTAATTGTTCATGGCCTTCTAAAGCCCAATGCTGCAACATAAACTATGTCACTACATCTTCATGGCCCATTCAGGCCCATGCTGCAACCTAAGCTCTGATACCACACTATAACGTCCCCGACCCTCTGACCGGGGAAGAGGATGCTACTATACGTCAAATCATCCAGGCGTCTAGCCCTATGAACATGAACATGCATACATATAGTGCTGAAGCATGATAGTTTAAATCATAAAACATATTACGAAGCATAATCATTCATTATACACAGCAGAAGAAAAATGTATCAATCAACACTTCATGCATATATAGATCAGCATTTAACATGTATATCATCATTCATCAAAGGTAATTATGATTGCAGACACAAGTTACGTAAGAATGCTTATCTTATAAAGAGATTGTTCTGCAACCAGCTACGTCACTGCAACGTTCCACCCAACCATAGGCCCACGTGCTCCTTAATCTATCAGTAACGCTGCCACCCCCGAGTCAGGCATGATTCCCCAAGGAATAAGGAAATAACAGGATTACACGTAGCCAAGGACAACAACAACACTAGGGTACACAGTTCAACCAAGCCAACATAGTTGGGTTTATCAAGCGAACAATAGATCATCCAAGCCAACAAAGTTGGGTTTATCAGGCCATCCAGGAGCTGGGAAAGGCTAATGCTAAGCTTGTGAGCTCATTGGAGAGCTACAGACACTGACACTAGAACCAGCCTGGCTTCTAGAACACCCTCACACACCCAACACAAGGAAATCAGCCATTTCTCTGCAACGCAACCCCTCAGACCCTGATCTCCCTTCTAGTGCTATTCAGGGGTTGTGGAAAATAAATTCAGCTCAGTAGCTCTGTCTATGTGGTTCTCAACCCACCAGGTTTATCAAGCACCTCAGGCCCTCATTCACCACTCCAATGCAGTCCGAGGACAAAACCACTACATGCAAGCAGTCAAACAGCTATTCAAGCTTTTACAGGTGAGAAACATAGTCAAACAGAACGCAGGTACTCATAGAAATCCTCAACTGATACCACCATAAAAAGGGAAAATACAACCAAGAAAATCGTGGGAAAATAGCAGCCCAATACAACTATGAACCCACAGCACACAAATCCCATTGCAATCGTTGGGAAAGCTCACATAGACCGGGAATGGAAAATACTAGACTTCCAATCTCTGCATGAGAGACAAAACGCAACCCACAGAACTATGGATGCAATTACAGCCACAATTTCAACGATGGAAATAACAGGACAATACGTTGTCTGATAAACATGTGAAAAGACACAAAACTCTGTGTGAATCCGAGTAAAGGATCAATCCGCAACCATCAAATCCGTGAGGTAGAGGAAGAGTTAGCAGGCTCACAAGCCAACAATCGGTGAGGTAGAAAAGGAACCAAACCCCCTG
The DNA here is from genome assembly GCA_001517045.1 of Pseudotsuga menziesii. Taxonomy (NCBI): domain Eukaryota; kingdom Viridiplantae; phylum Streptophyta; class Pinopsida; order Pinales; family Pinaceae; genus Pseudotsuga; species Pseudotsuga menziesii. The sequence continues at coordinate 338,157 of LPNX010265210.1, forward strand.
CAATGGAATGTGGAACCTTTTATCTCAGCTTGCCTGAGAGGAGATGAACAGACTTGCAATCTGGTGATTGGACAGGCCAACAGATGCATCATGGGGAGAGTGTGAGCGGGCATGGGCGTGGTGGTGGTTTTCCTGCCAGCCAATCGCCGCTCCAACTAACAATGGAATAATTAAGGGTGGTGGTGACACATGGCTTTCCCCCACGACTCAATTCCCAACATTCCCCTTTCCTTATCCTTCAGAATCATGCCCCTTCACATTTTAGTTACCACGAACATAGTTGGTTGGGTTATTTAATTAAAATGCGTGTTTACATGATCCCACAATTAAATATATGTCGTATGTCCCAATATCCATCGGTGACCATTCCCAAAACAAAAACACAACATAACCAAATCGATGGTAGGGCCTTGGCCTTTAGCTCCGCACCAAGATTATTTACAATATATGTATCATGTATTTTTAATGTAAGCGGGGTTAAAACCGGGGTATTACAGAGAATACCTTCCTAGTTAAGAGGGAGTGGTTATGTATTTGTAACTTTAGAAGATATTCTGATATATATTATCATTTTATTTTGTTTTACCCCCATTGGGGATGTGTGTTAACCCTTTATGGGATGTCTAAATTTTGTCTAGGCATTGAGGTACAACCTCCATTGTAATTCATGGAAACAACCCCCATTGTAACATCATGTAAAATGTACTCGTATTCTCTATAGGAGAAGTGGGCCCTATGTGAGAAGACATGTAGGCTCAAGTCTTATGTTTGGTTAGTGACTTAAAGGGTATAAATAGGGAGGCACTCTCCCTCATTTATACACACCTCGCACTCTCAAGTTCACATGAGAGAGAGAAACAGTCAGAGGTGGAGAGATAGATAGTTGTTGAATACTTAATTTTTATTGCTTCTGAGGAAGTTTGTGGAGTTTTCTCCTTTATGGTTTCCACAATGAAAATATTTTTGTCTTATGTATCTTTTATATCTTATGCATATTTATGTACTTTTTATTCTTTCAGATAAATATCCTGGATAATCTAATCAGATCTTAAGAAAAACTAACAATTAGTGGCAAATTCTCTCGTCATCGACAATTGGGAATAAATCAATGTCTCCTGATCGATGGATTCTTAAAGTGTTTTACCTTAATTCCTTTATTCACACTTGTTGAATGAAATCAGTACCTTAACACTCATTTTATTCAATGAAGGTTTATCTCACGTCTTCTAATGGTATACCTTAGACATTGGTAACCATGTGATTTTTCTTCATGTTTGACTCCAATATCTTTATTCATGTGATGGGACATGTACCATCAATGGTTTGTGTAAAATACCTCAGACTATGGTGGAATTCTCAAATATGCTACTATCTTAATCATAGAGGTACGTGTTGGACATGAATTATCATAATTGAGATCTGTGTACTCCAGTATGTACGAAATTCCTTCACTCAATATGGAGACCAGATTCCATTGTATATTGTATATGGCGGTGATCACTTATGACATATGTCAATTATGCCTTCATGGACATTGTATGTATATGTACCTAGTACTTCTATATATACTTTGGATATGAAATCATGTATTCAAATTCTATATTTTAATATGTTGATGAGTGGGTAGTTCTTTTGGATGGGCCTTCACTACTCCATTTCTGGGATTCATAACGTATTTTGGTTGTCATGATTACGCATATGACCTCACACATTAGGGGGAATCTATTATAGCATGATTTTCCACAACTTATGCATCATGCCTTAATGTCTTATCCTATCCCTATGCATACTCATTACATATCCCTTGCTCAGTGTATCCTTGATGCTCAATGGAAACCCTAAAAAGTAATTTTTCAATGATACATGCAGGCCACTAGTTAGACAACATGCGTAGACAAAGCCTACTCCATTACAACCCATGTAAGTTGGGTTTTGTTCTCAAAATGAAAAATATTTCAATTTTTCCATGCGAAGTCATGGTGATTACGATTCCTCATCTTCCATATGCTAGAAGACGCTTCGATTCGACCCTCCATATCCCATTTGAGGGCTATATATTGAGACATTGTATATCATTGGAGGAGGAGAAACTTTGAGAATAATGAAACTATAGTGATATCCCCCCCATTCCCATTTCCTTGAGTTTGGATTCCTTGGTCCTTTTTGGATTGAACTCCTTCTAGCTATCTACAAATCTCTATTTATATTGTGAAGGAGGAACCGAATTACTCCTTTTGCTCAATTTTTGTGCTAAAAGATGCACTCCGATTGCAGAAAGGGAATGGATATCACATATTGGATTTGAATGTTTGGATTGAGTTTGGTAAGTGGATATATAATACTGAATGATAAAGGAGAAGGAAGCAAAGTAATTATAGATCAGTGATACCATTGGGCATGGAATTAGGTAATACCCTATAGATCAAAGGAAATTGAACTACATATCACAAATAAAGGTTTATGATGGTGGATTAAAGGATGGAGAATGTAACAGAAGGAAGAATTTATATGGAACATGGATACTCTCTATAAATGTATTATAAAGGAACTTGAATGAATAAAATGAATACTAGGAAATCATTGTATATCATTTACATCTCAAGAATCTCTTATTCATTGGAAACCATTGATCCTAAATGTTTACAATTCATTCAAGCAAGATGAAAAATGTTAAAATAGAGAAGAAATAATTCAGAATCTAATAATAAAAAAAATCTCAAGAATATTCAATTTAGAAATGATTAGATAAATAAATTCCATCAAGATTACAATGACAACATATAACTTTATGCTTCTCCTACAAACTCACAGCCTCGTGGATGGAACCCCATTTACCTTGCTAATGATAAAATATATAGAATTTTCAATAAAATAGTTATTGCAAGCCTTTAGGAGTGAAATCTATCCATAATATCAAGAAATCAAGGAAGCTAATTTGAATTGTTGATTATCCTCAGAAAAATTGGCAACATAAACTCCAAATCTGGGACAAATCTATGTCAAATATGCTGCTATAGTCTAGGTCATGGAAATAGGTAAAGAAAATAACCACTTGTTCTTCAATAAGGAATACGAATCGTCTATATTCATATATATGATGCAGAAAATCCTCAAAGTATCCAAACATTTGATTTCAACATCCCCAAAAAATAGTTGATAAGATTGATCAGGCATTTTTGCAACAAAAAAAACTTGGCAAAATTCTTTAAAATGGGTGTCAAAGATCCCTCCATATATGTCGATCCGAGAAACGTGTGCAAAAATTGAGAGAGGTTTTTATGGATGGTTATGTTATTATTAAAAAAATATTTCGATTTAAAAAAAAAAACTTCTTTATATTCTTGGAAACCGAGCCAAAATTTTGACTAAAACAGGAAATCGTCCAATATTTTAAATCTGGAGAAAAAGGTTGTAAAAATCCATTCGAACATTCCAAACCAGGACACCTCTTACAAAAATAAGAAAGGTTTTTTTAAATGGACCCATGCTTAACAAAATAGTATTTTGGTTTTCTTAAATATTCTTCCCTCTTCTCATTATCTGCTCCCAAAGACAATGACTAAAACAGAGAAAAACACAGTATTCAAAGTTATAATTGTTTTAAGCTTCACCGATATATCTACGCCCATTCATAATCCCAAGTTCGTCGATGAGAGAGTATTTTCTATGTAGTCCAAAAACTTCATATTTAAACAACATTAAAATAACACACTTGCAAATATTTCATGTACACGATGAAAGGACCATATTCATTATATTCTTACTTAATAACTTGGATGTGTTGGAATATGCTAGAAGAAACCAAAATAGAACCTCAATCCATTTGATTCAAAAGTATTCTCAGCCCGTAGTGCATGGCTTAAGGGACTCATAGGCTTACATGACTGAGCTTTGGCACTTGTTTGATGACTCTAGGTGATAAGTATGAAGGTTGGGATTTGACATTGTGTTGAAATGACATAAATAAACTCATGCGACAACCGCTTCATTTTTATTTAAAGCCTTTTGTTTTATATATTCCAATTATAAAATAAACATAAACTATAATCTTTTCAAAACCATATGAAATAGTTTGAAAATAATATATTCTTTATTTTAAAATTAACAATTCCTTTAATTTAAAACATTTAGGTTATATAAGAGTATTTGGAAAATGTTAAAAAGGGACATGAGGTGAAGCAAAAGCGTGGCTTCAAAAATTGGAGCTTTTGATAGACTTTGGATAATGAAATTTTGAATGTCAAAAGGTGAGGATAAACCACAAGATTTAAATAAAGATTTGAAATAAATAGATTTGACCATGCTAACTAGAACAATTGGGATTTGGAGAAAATACTAGCGAACATTCAACCAGTGAAAATCAGGGTACCATTTACATGTGCGCTGCTAGAATGTAGAAATTTTAATGGGGTAGATTATGGTACCAACATCTGTCTTTGGATGGGGATGGAGTCCTAAATGCTGTTAAATTGTTGAACCATTGATCTACAGGAAAATGAAAACAATTGAGAAGTAGAATTGCGCAATGGAATATCAAGAGCAATGTACACTTAACAACACAAACTTGAGACAAATATGACAAGAATTGATCAATTACTTACAAGATTGATCTTCTTTATCCCTGCAGTAATACAATGGTGTTACAATAAGAAGAAACTTAATCGTGTGGATAAGACTTGAATCTACCAACTAAACCTAACTGGCTTGATAACTCAGTGTGTCTAAATCACTACATGGGAGCCACTAGTATAACTCCCAATGTCTAAATCAGCCTACAATCAGTTAATAGTTGGGGAAGGTAGAAAAAGGTGCCACTCCCCATGCATCCATGCAAAACAAGCACTAGACTAACTAAGAGTGATCTAACTGATTGTAACTGGAGGTTGACTCTGCATAACTCTGTACCTACCACAACCAACTAATTGAGGACTCTAGTGGCACTCAAAGTGGCTCCTAGAATGTAGGGATTCGCACTGGTGGCACCAAACGACATTGGTGGAACCAATAGCACCAGTGGCACCAGTGGCACAGATATCATGGTGGAACCAAACTCATCCAAATGACTCCTAAGTTAGGCAAGAGGATCAACTAGACTATATATGGACAAGGGAGGATTATCTAATCCTTACACTCCCCTTAATCCTAACTTGGACAACTTTGGGCCCTGACAACTAGGCCAAAAGTCACCCATACAATATAATGAAAAATCAAATTGCTTAATAAACTAAGGAAAATGGACGAAACCTCATGGGAACACCCCCCCTCCCCCCTCAAAGTAAGCAGGAATCAAGAAACAAGTTATACTACTTTGGAGAAAAAAAAAATCTTTGAGAAAAAAGTTGTGAAAAAATTGCTACAATTTGCAACTCTGTGGAGCAGCCATGGAGAATCAAGGTTCTTCTGTGGATGAGCATCCTAGGATTATGGATGTGAACCTTTCCATATTCTTTTGATATACTCAATGTTGCATTTGTATTCTTCAGTATTCTCTCCAGCTTCATACATCTCTGCACCTTATGGAAGGGCAATATTGTTTTGTTCAAGGAGTGTTCTCAACTGGTCGATGGTATTCTTCATGCACTGGATCTTTGGATGAACGGCTCTCATATAGTATGGACACTTAGTCTTCTCAAATTTCTTCTTTTTCTTGGAACTTGAGGATCCATATTAAGATCTATGATTCTCCTTTGGATTTGAATCAGTGTTTTTGGTCTCCTCCCCTTTGTGCTGGGCCTCTTTCTTGCGCATTGTTTGAGTCTATTAGTAAGAGTGCTAGGTTCTTACAAGTTCGAATCACTCCCATTTGAACCAAATTATCTTGTTCTTGTATTAAGGACTCGACAAAAGCATTTAGAGAAGGAATCTTCCAAATAGGTATGGAATCTCTTCCAGAATGGAAAGTAGATACAAGTACTAATTAATTTGAGCCAATCTTGCTTAGGAATGATAGCACAAGCTGGTCATCTTTCTTCTCTAATCCACATTGTTTACATTGCAATACTAGTGACTTGTATTTTGTAAATAATTGTTAAATAGATTCGAAATCGTTGGGTTGTAAAGCAATGATCTCATTCTCTAATATATTCCCTTGAAGCTCATCATTTTTTCCAAAAAATGATACAAGATTTTCCCAAGCTTCCTTAGTCCCTCAAAATGGAACAAAAGATCCTAGGAGATATGAGTGCACATGAAAACAAAGTCCTCATCAAGCCAATTAAAAAAAAAAATCTTCTCAACATACTACTGGGGCTTATTTTCTCTACCCATTGTCATCCTAAACAAATGAAGCTTGTGCAAGGCTAACTGCATATCTACCCTCTAATTGGTTTAGTTGAAGGGTGTAAGGATTCAGGGTACAAGAGCTGAAGAATCCATATTTATGTATGCTGCAATAGTCAGTACCTCAAGAAGCTATGTAGCTACCTTCAAATAACACTACAAAAACCAATTCGATTTGCAATCATGTCAGCTTCAATACTTTCCACTTCAACATGTACACTTTCTCAGATTCCATCACACCTAAATAGACTTCTCTGAACTGAATTTAGAGGGAGAAAGGATAACATTCAAGGATTTATGTGGAAACTCATTTCCTTCTAGTGTACAATGGAGATCGGGAAAGACTTACTGGTATCCTAAACAAGGTTCTGATACCATGTTAAATTATTGAACCATTGATTTACAGAAAAATGAGAGAAATTGAGAAGTAGAATTGTGCATTGGAATATCAAGAACAATGTACACTGAACAAGACAAATTTGAGACAAATCTGATAAGAATTGATCAGTTAATTACAACATTTATCTTCATTATCCCACCTGTAATAAAATTGTGTTACAATAAGAAGAATTCAAATCATGTGGATATGATTCGAATCGACCAACTAAACCTGACTGACTGGCTTAATCATTGTGTCTAAATCACTCCATGGGATCCACTAGTCTATCTCCTGATGTTTAAATCAGTCTATAATTAGTTAACAACTGGTTTAGGTTGAAAAAGGCACCACTCCCCATGCATGCATGTGAAACTATCACTAGACTAACTGAGAGTGATCTAACTGATTGTAACTAGAGGTTGACTCAGCATAACTTCCTACCTACCACAACCAACTCATGGAGGCTATTGGTGGCACTCAGAGTGGCTCCTAGAATGTAGGTATTAGTGTTGATGGCACCAAATGGAACTAGTGGCACCAATGGCACAAGTGGCACCAGTGGAACAATATCATGGTGGCACCAAACTCATCCAAATGAATCTTAAGTTAGGAAATATGATCAACTAGACTATACATGGACAAGGGAGAATTATTTAATCCTAACAAATGCAAGGCTCTAAGAACATGAATACCACGTTTCTTCATCCAACTTGTATCAGAAGTATGCAACCTTCTTATTATGCCCATGTTTGAACTAACCACATCCTGCAAACCAAATTGTTCCTATTAGCTTAAAAACACCAAAGCAATGCCTTGTTTTCCTTTGGGATGATGGATTCTTTCATCTTATTCAAAACCTATTCTAAATCTTGCAACCCTAGTCTTCTAACCATCGAAAAGAAGATGAAAGCACACTACCAAAAAAAAATTGTCCACACTATGCAAAGTGAAACAAACTCAAACCGATATTCTCATACATTGAGCTTATTTATATACAGATACCTACATTAACCAATTTATTGGTATGCTTATATATACACAAATTTTCAATATATCCATTCAAACAGATTACTAACAACATAATTTTCCCGTCTATAAGTAAATAAAAGAGTGCATAAAATTTGAATTTTTTGTGACAGAAATTTAATATGCAACATATACTTACTACTATGATTTACTTGTACTTCGAATGTTATAGCATTAAAAACCTATGAAAGTATTAAATACATGTAAGTTCCCACTGAATATTGAAAATCATGACAGAATTTTAGTTGATTCAAGAAACATAATCGTTGCTCTAGTTGCATCAATTTCCTTACTTCCTCATTGACTTTTCACTATGCATTATTGTGTGAAAATTGAGTCACGGTATTCTTGGGATCAAGGAACAAATCACAGAGATTCAGAATCAATTGCACAAGATATTTGACATGAAACACATTGCAATTAGGAGTTGTGTTTGTAAGAATGTATTCAATAATCAAAAGTAGAGATACAATTTCATACACTTGCATCAATAGCAAGACAATTCAAATCCCAAAGAGATCATTCGAATTTCACACATGAGAGTGGGTTAGATGTCAGTTAGCCACACTAAACACATCAGTTAACCACTATTCACAACCATAAATGACTCTAACTAATCCCTAACTAAATCGGAGGCAGTAATGACTGAGTCTAACTTAATAGAACGCAACTCCATGTCAATCAGCAGGAAGGACCACATATCTAACTCAAGTCGGCTCCGATGAAGTGAAATAAACTCAACTGAGTCACCAGAAGTTTTTGGAGGCGCCTTAAATCACTCCAGTTAACTCAAATCATCCCAAAATAGACAAAGAGATGAGGAAGGTGCATTTCTAGCTTAGTCTAACTAATTTTTAGGTGAAATAACAATCAATTAATTGATTGAGGATTTTATGACAAGCAGGTCACCCCAGATTTGCTCCCTGGTTGAAGGAGGAAGCCTAGTTAGCCTCCTTGATTGAAGGAGAAGACTTTAGTTGGCCTCCCTGATTGAAAGGGTGTGCTGGTGGTGATGCTGATGTCAGGAGTGTGATGGTGTGCTGATGTTGATGTTAGTAATTTGTGTCAATTACTTACGATAAATGGATAATTAGGCCAATTTGACCAAATAAAGATGTGTGGGTTGGATAATGACTCCAAACCCCCCCCTTAAGCTATACTCATGTGGAGGAGTAAAACAGATAATGCTAGGGTCCTGACAACAAAGGCCATAGGTCACCTTATACAAAAAGTAACTCTAAAATGCTCAAATAAATGCTAAGTGATGAAAAGAGGAAAACCCAATGGGAATAAAACCCACCTTCAAGATGAACACTAAAGAATTAACTGGTCACCCTAATGAAATCACCCCCAATAGTGAATGCAGGTAAGTGAACTTTTTCTCAGTAAATTTCTTGGTGAAGATATATGCAACTTGCTCGTCTGTGGGGCAGTATTGCAGAACAATTGTCCTGTCATGCACCAACTCCCTGATGTAGTGCATATGAATCTGAATATTTATGGTCATCGGCCACTGAAATGGATCTATTGAGATAATAATAGCACTTTAGTTGTCATAAAATAGGACAGTGGATGAAGTACTACCAATCCCAAACTCGAACAAAAATCCTTCAAGCCAAACTGCCTGGATGTCAGCATTGATTGTTCCCCTGTATTGTGCCTCTGCTGAAGAAAGGGAAATAGCAGCTTGCATTTTTCTAGAATAGAAAATGGGCCCACCACCAAATATAAACACATAGCCAAAAGTGGACTTCCGATCTATGCTATCCCCTACCCAATCAGAATCTATAAAACCGACCAAATCTAGCTTGGAATTTGCAACATAGTGAATGTCATAGGATCTAGTGCCCTAAATGTACTGAAGGATCCTCTTGGATGCCTTACAATGGAGCTCATGAGGCTTCTGCATATATATTGATACATCATTCATGGCATAACAAATTTCATGCCTTGAATGTGTCAAGTATAGGAAGGTTCCGATCAACTGGCGGTAAATAGTGGAATCCATGGGTGGAGTGGATTTTCCCTCTTTAAGACTAATTCCTGAGAGGAAAGGAAATGGTGCATCCTTTAAGTCAACCATGTTAAACTCAATTAATAGGTGTGCAATATATTTTGACTTATTTACCATTATCTATTAGATTTTTATCATTTAAGCTATATGATCTTAGGATCTTATCTGAGAGAATAACAAGCACAACAATCAATCACAAGAGACAATGAACACAAAGATTTTCCTCGGGGAAACCATAAAAGAGAAAACCCCACAACTTGCTCAGAGATAGAATGAGCACCAAAAGTAAAACCCAAAGATACAAAGATGATCTCCTGACAACAGTTGTCTCTCTCTCTCTTGTCCCAGCTTCTTCTCTCTCTTAGTTATGCGCTACAACTGAGTGTTAGTGACTGTGTGATAAATAGAGAGGCTCACTCTCTATTTATACTAGTTTTTGACTTGACATTAACTCACCAGGGCCGACTTCTCTAAGAAATTCTAACAACCCTAGTGCCCTACAAATGTGGGGAATTTAACCCTTGAACAATAAGGAGGGTTACCCTCTATGACTTTACATGACTTGATTACATTATTGATTCTCCTGATAGGAACATCGGGGTATTATGACATAACTTGATTACATTACGGATAATCCCGATAGGAACATCGGGGTACAATACATAAGACATGCAAGCGAATACATTATGAAGTTATAAATGCATCAACACTCCCTCTTAACTAGGAAGGTATTCTCTCAACACAATTCATCAGCACAAGTTTTCGTCACTGGATCATCATTACTGGATCATCATCAATTCCACCATCATCAAGTCTAGATCATCATCAAGTTTGGATCATCACTACTTCTGCTATCTCGAACAAATGGATCATCACTGCCTAGCCTCCATGTAGGTCTTCTTCTTCTTCGGCGCTTACATCCAAGCATGGGAGGACCAAACTGCCACCATGTCGAAAAGGCCCACCTAGCACTTATATCTGACCATGGGAGGCCCATCCTAACACCATGTCGGAATGGCATGCACAACACTCACATCTGACCTCATCATGTCAAAAAGGACAAGCACTCACATCTGACCTCATCATGTCAGAAAGGCTCATCCAACACTCACATATGACCACATCATGTCAGAAAGGCCCAACACTCACATCTGATCTCATCATGTCAGAAAGGCTCGTCCAACACTCACATATGACCACATCATGTCAGAAAGGCCCAACACTCACATCTGACCTCATCATGTCAGAAAGGCTCATCCAGCACTCACATCTGACCACGTCATTTCAGAAAGGTCCAGCACTCACATCTGACCTCATTATGTCAAAAAGGCTTAGCACTTACATCCGATCATGGGAGGCCCAGCCTACCACCATGTCGGGAAGGCTTAGCACTCACATCCGAACATGGGAGGCCTAGCCTACCACCATGTCGGAAAGGATCTGCACTTACATTTGACCATGGAAGGCCCATCTTTCCACCATGTTAGAATAGCTCTTACACTTACATCTGACCATGGGAGGCCGAGCCTGCCACCATGTCAGAATGGCTCATGGACTCATCACTTCAACTTGGAAGGAACCTCAATCTGGAGAACACCAAGCTTCTCCTTGAAGTACTCAAACTTCACTTTGGCCATTTCTAGCATAGAATCACATCAGGGATGATTACATCCAAGGATAACCTATGAGCTTTGCCAGGACCAATTACATCTGAGGACAACCTATAGGACCGTTTACGTCTGAGCCACCTACAAGCTTCGCCAAGATTTTATGCTCAGACAACCTATCTCACCGACTATGCTAGAACTCCCTCTTTTGAGAGATCTCAATCTGGATCACATACTGGATATTCACTGCTCCTCTCTGCATCATACAAAAAATGCAAGTTAGATCAATCAAATCAAGTAGTAGTTTTCAAAAGAAACATACAACCTCCCAAATAGTCAAGCGAGTAGCAACATATTTTTCCTCGATTGTACTTAGTGCCACACAGGACTCCTTCCTACTAAACCAAGAGATCACACCCGATATCATACTGAAGCAACACCTCAAAGTGCTCTTCCTATCAATGGAATTGTCTTCCCAACATGAATCCACATAACCCTCCAGGTTAGTCTTCCGATTCGCTTCATACTTGACCCCATACTCAATTGTACCCTTCAGGTACCTCACTGCATGATTTACAACCATCAGGTGAACATGTCTCAATGTGTTCACAGCAAAGAAAATATATGGTCTCGTATTCATCAAGTACATCAAGGAACAAATCATCTAACCATACATCATGGAATCAACTGAATATGATGAAGAAACACTCAATAGCTTCAGGTTCAATTCCATAGGTGTGGTAATGGCCTTGCAGTCCATCGTCCTGAACCTCATCAATATCTCTACTACATACTCCCCTTGTCCCAGGGACATTCCATCCGCATTCTGCCACACCTACATGCCTAGGAAGTAGTGCATCATATCCAAGTCCTCCATTTCGAACTCGGCAGCAAGTCTCCTTCTTGCGACTTTAATGAGTTCCTCTTTTGGGTCAGGAAGAAGTCATCAACATATAATAGGAGCATCACTATTATTCCACCTTCAATTTTGAAGTAAAGATTGGAATCTGATTTACTCTTAGTAAAGCCTAGAGTCATCGGTAAGCTATCCATCCTGTCTCATTATGTCAAACCTCAGGATCTTCTGCAGCCACTCCCTCTAAAGTAGAGCATCATACTCCCTCTGTCTTTTTTACTCTATGTGTTGAAACATTCTGTACTAGAGTCACAAGTAGATTCCTCTGCCACTAATATTTTATGTATCCATCTAGGGTCACTAGATACCAAGATCCTCTATCTTGAACCTTTTCAAAAGTTCTTCTCGCACCGATCTGTGAGCTTGTCATCCTCTATAGGATGTCATCTTCAACCTTGTAGAAAAAGTTAAGATCTTCATTTCTATAGGTGATCTCCAAGCTCCTCATTAATGTGTTATCCCATGGGTGTCTTCTGAGCTCGTACAAGGCCTTCTTTAAATTACACACATGAATCTTCCTATCATGTGTCTCGACTTCCAGTGGCTGCAAATGTCTCTTCGTAGTCTATGCCTTCTTTCTGCGAGAAGACTCGTGCGACGAATGTTGGCTTGTATCTCATGGAATTCTCTTCAGGTCTCAATATCGCATCCTAGACATCATTCTTCATGATCTGGTACTCTCCTTCCATTTATTCTTGGCTACCTCTTCATAGTTGGAAGGTTTTGCATCAATGATGTCGCTCAACAGTGTCACTTAACTAGAGTTTTTCTGAGGTCTCTTGAAGTCTCATCATACTATTCTTGAGTGTCTCTAAGGTCTCTTGAAGTCTCATCATACTCTTCTTCATTTTGGATAATTTCTTGAACTATCGTCACTTGATCTTTGGAACAAGTCTCATCCTTCTTTTCATGTAGGCGATTGCACACGATATTTCCTACAAGTCAAATTCATTAGTTGTATGGTTAGAAACATTTCATAAGGAATATTCATAATGACAAATTCTTATGCATAAAGATATAATCATGCAACTATTTTAGACAATACAACATTCATCAATATCTCACAAAAACTTTACAGATGCCTTCCATCTCTACCAGGACAACATTGAGATTGTGCACTAATACAATATGTCAACAAAGAGGTTTCATTCTAGATAAGTAGCAATGGAGAGTTGTATAGCACCGCGATCTACTTACCCATCACATGCATATTAGTATTATACTGTCATTAATGCATACATTCTATCATGCATAATACATCAACTGAAATAAACAAATGCATACCAAAATAATATCAGAAAATGACAATTGAATACTTATACTTTATTCGTTTCATGGGTAGACTCCTTCTTGAGCCTTCTGCTTCATTATCTTCGTCATTCATGACATCATCATTTCTTATCAAAATGATAATATGGATAAGAGGTTTTTAAAGAATTGATTCCTCATCGCTTGAGGGATCTTCTTTGAATCGTGAGAGCTTGATGTTAAGTTTCTCCCATCTTCTCTTCTCTTATTATGGGTTGAGCTTCATCTTGTGTATGCTCTTCCTAGAGTCTGCTGAAAGTAATCACTTCCTTCTGGCACACATTCCTCAAATGAATGAATCCCATGATCCAGGGAGGCCATTCAAGGTGGTTATCACAACTTATGCATTCTCCACTTCTTCTTCTACCGCTTCGAGTTTTTCTTTGATTTGAGAGACCCTTGTAAAGTATGACTGTGTGGTCTCTGCATTCTGGATCTTCATATTCTTCAACTATTTTCTCAAATTCATCTTTCAATTTATGTTCTTCCCTTCAAATAGCTTGGTCAAGGAATCAAACATCTGTTTAGGTGTCTTTAGGGAAGACACATGTGGTATAAGGTGATCCTTGATAGAATCAACAATAATCTTCTTGGCCTTGACCAAGTTCTTCTTGTGTAAGGCTTTAGCCTCATCTCCCTCTGGAACTGGAACCTCTCCGCTTATGTAGGTGTCCAATTCATTTTATTCAAGAACCAATGAAAACTTATACTTCCATGCTCGAAATTTTTTAGCTTCACCAAGTTTGTCATCAAGCTGGTGTGATAGGTCATTTTGAAATGAGAACCTCAAATGTAAATAGCAAAAGATTAGATCTTACCGATTTGAGGTGTCCGTCCTAGTTTCAGATCTGGATGATCTAGGGTTTGTCAGAGAAACCCTAATTTTCAAAACTTGTAATTTCAAAATTCTGATTGGATAGAAACATGGGCCTCTTCAAGGTGATCTATCCAATGTACTCATTTTCTGAAAACAATGGAGAGAAGCTCCCAGAATAGGAAGCCCTAGTTTTCCAAATTTCTCTACAGAAATGCCTGAGATTGTTTCTCCTGTATATCCAAAATTAATGCTCCTCTATGTCTGAAATTTTGCATTGAGGTATCCTTGTTTGTTTTGATTCCAACACCATAGGTTTGAGCAGAATTTGTTTCACCAATTGGGACTTCTGAAATGTTTCCCAAGGTGACTTCTTTTAGTATTGTTTAGCATGGCAAACTTGTACGGAATGCCACGTGTCACTATTTCACCCTCAAGTTTGGAAAATTTTACCACATAAATAAAAATTCATTCCCTATCTATAACATCTTGAAAAATTTCATTTGGACCTTCGTAGCCCGAGATATAGCAATTATCCCTAGGTGTCTTGTTTAGGTATGAATCCTAGAAGAGGCTGGAACCCTGATTTGGAGGAATCATATATCCTATAATATAGCGAATCTGACACTGAAATGTTTACATAAGGTACATCAAGATTTTCTGTTTGTCCTATGAAAATTTTGGCTCCTGAACCTTCTTCAATCTCAAGATATAGCGAATGTACCAAAACTACTAGTTTTAGTATTTTAGGGTTTTTTAGGCCCATGGTTAAATTAGGGTTTGACTTTCCCAAAGTTTTACCCAACCAAAAATCTCGACCTTGGTCTCTAAATTAGATTTTGATGAGGAGAGAAATCCTAAGCTGGGTTCACTCAAATATTCCTCTTTTGTAAAATAGCCCTAATTTCCCACAGCAAAAACTAAAAATGCCTAGAATCAAATTATGCTTCGACAAAAAGATGCATTCTTCAATGGAGAATCATCCTATACTCCTTTTTCTGACGAATTGTGGAGAGAGACCCAAAAATTAAGAAGCCCTATCTTCTGTAGCTGCACAGTCTCTTCTTCTCAGGTTAGCTCTGATACCATGTTATATTTTTATCATTTAAGCTATATGATCTTAGGATCTTATCTGAGAGAATAACAAGCACATCAATCAATCATAAGGGACAATGAACACAAATATTTTCCTCAGGGAAACTCTAAAGGAGAAAACCCTGAAACTTCCTCGGAGATAGAATGAGCACCAAAATTAAAACCCAAATATATAGAGATGATCTCTTGACAATAGTTGTCTCTCTCTCTCTCTTGTCTCAGCTTCTTCTCTCTCTTAGTTATGCACTACAACTGAGTGTTAGTGACTGTGTGATAAATAGAGAGGATCACTCTCTATTTATACTAGCTTCTGACTTGACATTAACTCACCAGGGTCGACTTCTATAGGATATTCTAACAACCCTAGTGCCCCACAACTGTAGGGACTTTAACCCTTGAACAATAAGGAGGGTTACCATCTATTATTTTACATGACTTGATTACATTATTAATTCTCCCAATAGGAACATCAAGGTATGACATAACTTGATTACATTACTGATACTTCCAATAGGAAAATATGGGTACGATACATAAGACATACAAGTGAATACATTCTGAATTTATAATGCATCAACATTATCCCATCAAAGTCTTGGGTGATTTCAAGCCCAAGAAACTGTCTCAGCATGCCCAAGTCACTCATTTCAAAAGCATCACGAAGAGTCATTTTTACAAAGGAAATCGAAGCAAGTGTGCTTCCTGTTATCAAAATATCATCCACATACAATACTATGATTAGAAGGTTACCTTCATACTGCTGCAAATATACATTTGGATCATATTTTCACTGCTCAAAGTTTTGTGAAAGAAGAAAGGACTCGATTTTGGCATACCAAGATCTTTGGGCATGTTTCAACCCATATAATGATTTCTGCAACTTACAAACCAATTATGGATCTGAAGTATATCCTTTTTACTGCTTCATATATATTTCTTCTTGTAGGTCTCCCTGGAGAAAAGAACTCTTGACATCCATGTGATGCACCTCCCAGTGCTTGGATGTAGCAATGGCCAAAACTAGCCTTATGGAATCCATCTTTGCCACCGGTGCAAAGGTCTCATGGTAGTCCACTCCTTGGACTTGGGAGAATCCTTTTGCAACCATACATGATTTATACTTGAAGTTTGAGCCATCTGTAGCTACCTTTTTCTTGTACACCCACTTTCACTGAACAAGTTTCCTCCTAGGTGGAAGGGATTCAACTAACTTCCAAGTTGCATTTTTCCGAAGAGAGTTGAACTCTTCGTCCATTACAGCTTGTCATCTTCGATATTTTCGAGCATGGTAGTAATACTTGGGATCAGAATGAACCATCATGCAGAAGGTCTCAGACAGCAAGGAATCATTGGAAGAGAGAGCAATTCCTGCTCTCAAAAAATCAGACCGGGTTTTCCTTGGATCTGCAGGATTTCCAATGTCTAACCCGATGGATGAGAGTGTGTTTTTCGCCCATTTTGGAATGTGAGTGGGAACAATTGAATCTGATTCAGAACCTAATATATGTTTTTCACCGATATTATATATCATATCTGAAAAATCAGATCCTTCACTCCCATTTTCATCATTGGAAGTAGTGGAAGAACGGGAGGAATTTTCAGCAGTTTTTACCTCGACTAGTTCCACCTCTTGGAGACGCTCTTCAAAGAGGACACTTCCTTCAATGAATATATGTTTGGTTCCGATATTCAGAAGTTTGTATCCATTTTAATCCTATTGATACATAATAAACATGCACTCAATGCTTTGCAGTTTCAAATCCTTCCTCTTGTCAAGTGGAATTCGGGCCTAAGCAATGGACCCAAAAACTCTCAAATTTGACACATCTGGTTTGTGCCCAAAGTAAGCTTGGAAAGGAGTTTTTCCTTTCACAGAAGACTAATTTACCCTGTTCTAAATTTATGATGCAACATTCATGGCCTCAGCCCAAAGTTTTGCAGCCAAACCTTTGACTTCCAGCATGCAGGTAGTCATCTCTTTTGACGGCCCAGTTTTTCCTCTTTCCTCCACCATTCTGCTGGGGTGTGTGGGGAATGGAGTGCTGGATTTGGATCCCATATTTGGAACATATTTGTAGAAGCTCATACTTGATATAATCTCCTCCATTATTATATCTAAGAGACTTTATGTTTCTCCCAGAGGCATTCTCCACAGATGCCTTGAATTCAATGAATCTTTCAAGAACCTCAGATTTTTTCTTTAGGAAGAAAACCCAAGTGAATATGGAGAAGTCATCAATAAAGGTGAGAACATACCTTGAACCACTCATGGAGTTTGTAGGCATGGTTCCACTGATTTCAAAGTGGATCAGCCCCAAAAAATTTGTTGCATGGCTTTCCTTTCCCCAATCAAATTTGTGCTTGGGGTGTTTTCCAACAATGCAACCTTTACAAATTCCACTTGAATTTTTGATGGTTGGGAGGCCTTCAACCATGGAATGTTTCTGAATTTTATGCAAATATTTGAAGTTCAAATGTCCAAATATCTCATTCCAAAGCCTACTAACCTCATTTCCATGAGTTAGAAGAGTGGTGGTATTTGCATCCGACAAAAACTTGGAAAACTCATAGGTCTTAGCATGATGGTTTGCTATACCTATTGCTATGAGTTTCCCAGATGCAATCTCTAAGATCTCAACACAATTTGGGCTGAACCTAACTCTCTTGGGAACTCTAGTTTGTGTCATTTGATATACACTCAACATATTGGAGGCCAAGGATGGTACATACAAAACATCATATAAGCTGCCATGTTCAAGTTTTATAGTACCTTTGCCTTTCGAAATGATCTGAGACTCATATCCCATGTGGATGGGAATGATGCAATCGAAATACAAGAATGAGAAGGAATCTTTTTTTTCCACCATATGGTTAAAAGATCCAGAGTCTATGAGGAGAGCTCTAGGCTTCGAAACAGTTGCCATGAGGGCATGTCCTCTTTCTGGTTGGATGTCCCGATCATGATTATCTCTCTTCCTAACACTTCCAGGAAGATTTATATTATTCTTCTCAAGGAGAAGAGTCATCTCATCAATATTTTTCTTCATGCAGGAATGTTCAGGGTGAAATCCCTTCCCGCAATAGGAACACTTGACCTTTTCTTTGCCTCAGTTCCCTTTGTTCTTGTTCTTCATTGAGATGGAAGGCTCATCTTGCTGCTGAGGTTTCTCCTTTGGCTTTGTAGCATCAAATTTATTATTATGATTCTTCTTCTTACCCTTACCATTTGTGGCCTTGGGTCCCCCAACAAATAGAGCTTGGTCCTTGGAAGATGTGATGATCCCCATTTGGACTAGCTTATCATGCTCATTTGTGAGGGACTCAATGAATGCATGAGGGAAAGGCATTTTCCAATTTGAGATTGTGAGCTTCCCATTGTGGAATGTGGAAACAAAGATAGAATAATCTGGACCAAGTTTTTTGAGGATTTCTAGGATGATTTGATTATCATCCTTCTCAACCTTGCACTACTTCAACTGGAGCATCAGGTGCTTGAATTTGGTGAAGAAATCATTCATAGTTTCGTAGTTGCATGCATTTAGGGAAATCGGCTCGTTGTATAGATTATAGATCCTTGGATCATCTTGCTTATCAAATAAGGAAGCAAGTTTATCCCAAATCTCCTCCAGAGTCTTCAATCCCGTGATGTGGACGAGAAGATCTCTGGAAATAGATAGGCAAAAGAAACCATGAGCTTCATCCAGCATATTCTAGGACTTTTCCTTATCAACAACATGTGTTGGCTCTACTTCTGTGTCCATTGTGACTCTATAGAGTTCTTTGGATTGAAGCTGAATCTCCATGTCCTCCTTCCATTGGTGGTAATTGAAGGGAGTAAGAGGATTCAGAGAAGAATCCATGAAGTTTATGTAGTGAATGTAGTGAAAGACCTGTAAAAAACCTACAAAGACAAAAAAATGGCACCATAAGGTCGAACAGCTACAATTTTCAATTTTTCATCACACCTAGCTTAATATATCAAGAAAGCTTGATCAACAATTCCTTTTCTTAGGATTTATGTGGTAAAATTTCGGCTTCTAGTGCAGTGCTGGAGTTTTTGAGATTTTTTCCCAAATTGCATGCTAGATATGTCAAGAATCTGTTGGAGGAGAAGAGCCTTGTCCCGCCGTAGCTCGGAAACCATGTGAAAATTGAGTCACAGTAATTTTGGGATCAAGGGAAAACTCATAGAGATTCAGGATCAATTGCACAAGAAATTTGACATGAAACGCATTACAATTAGGATTTGTAGTTGTAAGAATGTATTCAATAATCAAAAGTAGAGATACAATGTCATACACTTGCATGAATAGAAATACAATTCGAATCCCAAGGAGGTTATTCAAATTGCACACATGAGAGTGGCTTAGCTGTCATTTAGCCACACTAAACACATCATTTAACCACTAATCACAACTATAGTTAACTCTAACTGAGCCCTAACTGAATCAGAGGTAGTAATGACTGAGTCTAACTGAATAGAACTAAAGTGCATGTAAATTTGCAGGTGGGGGCACATATCTAACTCAAATCAGCTTCGATGAAGTGAACTAAACTCAACTAAGTCACCAAAAGTTGTTGGAGGTGCCTTAAATCACTCCAGTTAACTCAAATCAGCCCAAAATAGACAAAGAGATGAGGAAGGATCCTTTCTAACTCATTCTAACTTATTGTTAGGTGAAACAATAATCAGTTAACTGATTGGGGATTTTATGACAGGCATATCACCCCATATTTGCTCCCCGATTAAAGGAGGAAGCCTAGTTAGGCTCCCTGATTGCAGGAGAAGACTTTAGTTGGCCTCCCTGATTGAAGGAGTGTACTGGTGTTGATGCTGATGTCAAGAGTGTGCTGGTCTGTTGATGCTGATGTCAGTAATTTGTGTCAATTACTTAGGATAAATGGATAATTAGGCCAAATTGACCAGATAAAGATGTGTGGGTTGGATAGCGACTCCAACATATCGAATATGGAGCATGAAATACACACAATCTGTCTTCATTTCCCTTGAAATTTGAAATAAAAATATGCATATTAAAATCAAGTTCTGATTTTGAATAACAACTATCAGAGATAGAATTGGTTTCTTGATGTAAAAAAGGTTCCTTCTCAAGTATGGCATCAAAATATTCGCCCATTGGATTTTTAGAATTATCGTCGCTTCCTTCACAATATTCTATTTGAAATTTTTCTAATTCGAATAAGGAGGGAAGAGAATATTCTTCACCATGTTGGTTTTCTTCTTGCAAACAATATGCTTGACCAAAACTTGAGAAAATAAAGTCCTGAAAAATTGTCACAAGTTAAAAAAGGAAGTTGATTTTTAATATCAACAACAAGATACTAAGGAACAAAAACATTATCTAATATAAAAATATCATCATCCTCTACAGATATGTTCTCTTGTTGATTAGCATAATCATCCTCATATAAATCTATACGAAAATTCATATTAAATTAAGACTTACATTCTAAACCAAAAGAATTTTCTGTAGCATATATGAAATTAATTTTGTGGATCCAAATGAGAAACAAATGTATTTTTTAGATCACTAATAACTGAGAAATATGATTCAATGATTTTAATAGCTGAAGATAAGGATAAATATGAAGATGACATATCATCATTTTGAAAAGAACAAAGACTCAAGACCGATCTCTGTCATTCATATTATTCTTTTGGTTCCTCGACATCTAATTTAGCATCCAAGATATGATCATGAAGCTTTTCATAGGCCTGTAATTTTTTTTCAACCTCTTTGGCATTTGAAAACATTTGTTGCAAGGAAGATGACTTCCTCTCTTTGATATGGAGGAGTAACTTGGGATGCTAATGAGTTGATGCATAATATAACATGGCAAGTTTTTTTGAGGGTATGATCTCCTTAGGAAATGGGCATGCTAACATAAAAGCTTTGAAACCTCCAATTAATCTTAGTAATAGGTTCATCACTCTCCCTTTTCGAAGCATAAAATTCGGAAAGAAATTGATCATTAGACTATAATATATTTGAAACTATATAAAATAGTTTTAAAATGAATTTTATATTTATTTTAAAATTAATAATTCCTTTATATTAAAATATTTAGGTTCTATAAGAGTATATGGAAAATGTAAAAAAAGGGATATTAAGTGAAGCAAAAGTGTGACTTCAAAAATTAGAGCCTCTGAGAGGCTTTGGATAATGAAAATTTGAATTTCAAAAGGTGAGGATAAACCACATGATTTAAAGATTTGAAATAAAGAGACCTAGCTAGGCTAACTAGACTCAATTGGGGTTTGGAGAAAATACCAGTGAACATTTTCACAGTGAAAATTAGGGTACCTTTTTACATGTGCTCTGCCAAAATGTACAAATTTTGATGGGGATAGATTCTGGTACCAACATATGGCACTCGCTGGGGATAGATTCCTTAATGCAAGGATCCAAGGAGATGAATATCACGTTCCTTCATTGAACTTGCCCCAGAAGTCTGCAAGGTCCTTATTATTCCCATATTTGAACTAACCACATCTTGCAAATCAAATTGTTCTTATTAGCTTATCCTCATGACAATATCCTTGTGTACAATCTCAAAATTGTCGATGAAATTGTGAAACTATTATAACTGGTTTTTTGTTTTGACATGATAATCTCCAGTAAACAGAGGAAAATATTTAAAAAACATGGGAGGGTAAGGATGAAAACTATAGGACAACCTTAATTCTTTAAAACACTTCTCTCAATTTTTTTATTGAACATTAGTGGGATGAAAGTAAGATTCAATAAGTTGATTGTAAGCTTCAACAATAATGGTAGAAGGTAATGGATCAACTTTATTTTTTATAATATGACAAGGATGATCAGGTTTAGGAGACAAGGTTATATGTACTTCATATTTTACATGTGTTTCGTATGAAGGAACAGAGTCAACATCTATAATGCAAGGAGAATCCAAACCTTCTTCTTTCAAAGAGAGATATGAAGGATTATGATCATCGGAATACACAAAGAAAAGAATGATTCTTCTGACATGCAATGGGAAAGACAGTAAATTAATCATGAATAAGAACAAGAGTTCACAGAGGAAACTAACAAGCTAATACCTGGCCTTTCCATTTAGCTTCTTCATTTCTTTGTTACCAAAATTATTCTTCTAGTGGATCCTTATAAATGTGGAGTCTCCTGGTGAAATATTTGTAGTCAAACTTCTATCCAGCTCTTGTTCACAATCAATAATATGATATACTGTATATCACAACCTTGGAGAAGATGACTTTGTTCCTTTGTTCCCCGGCAATGACACCAGAAGATGTTTGTGCTAAAAGATGCATTTCGACTACAAGACAATAATGGCTAGCACAAATTGGATTTGAATCATTGGATTGAGTTTGGTAAGTGGAGAAAAAATAAAGAATGAGAAAGGAGAGGGAAGAAAAATAACTTTAGATCAGTGATAACATTGAGCATGGAGTTAATTAATACCCTCTAGATCGAAGGAAATTGAACTGCATATCAGACATAAAGGTTGTATGATGGTGGGCATAGAAGGATGGAGAATGTAACATAATTAAGAATGTCCATGGAATAAGGATACTCTCTGTAAAATGGTCTATAAAGGAACTTGAATGAATAACATGAATACTAGGAAATCATTGTAAACCATTTACAACTCAAGAATCTATTATTTATTGGCAACCATTGATCCTCAATATTCACAATTCATTCAAGCAAGATGAAAAATGATAAAGTAGAGAAGAAATAAGTCATAATCTAATAAAACAATTCTCAGGGATATTCAATATCATAAATGATTATATAAATAAATTCTCACAGGCTTACAATGACAACATACAACTTTCTATGTCTCCTACAAACTCACAGCTTCCCAGGTAGAACCCCATTTACCTTGCTAATGATAAAATATATATATTTTCTATTGCAATCCTTTAGGAGAGAAATCTATCATCAATATAAGGAAATCAATGAAGATAATTTGAATGATTGATTATCCTCATAAAAATTGACAACTCAAACTCTAAATCTGGAACAAATATGTGTCAAATATGTTGCTACATCCTCACTCATGGAAATAGGTATAAAAAATTACCACTTGTGATTGAATAAGGAATAAGAATCATATCCCTCGATATATATGATGCAAAAAATCCTTAAAGTATTAAAACACTTGATTTCAAGATCCCCAAAAAATAGGAGACAAGAATGGTCAGGCATTTTTGCAAAAACAAACTTGGCGAAATTTAGAAAAATGGGTCTTAGATATCCTCCAGATATCTTGACTCGGGATACATGTGCAAAAATAGAGAGAGGTTTTTGTGGATGAGTCTGTTATTGGAAAAAAACTCTTGTGGTTTAAAAAAAATATCTTCATATTCTCAGAAACCGCACCCAAAAGTTATGACTAAAATAGGAAATCACTCAATATTTTAAATATGAAAAAAAAGGTTGTAAAGATCATTCTATAATTCCAAACCATGACACATGTTGTGAAACGGAAGGAATTTTTTGTGAATAGACCCATGATTAACAAAAACATATTTTTGTTTTCATAAAGTCGCTTCTATTTTCTCGTAATCTGCGCCCAAAGACAATGACTAAAACAGAATATTCAAATTTATAATTATTTTTAGCTTCACCAATATATAGTCATAATCCAAAGCTTGTCGATGAGAGAAGATTCTCTATGTACTAAAAAAACCTTCATCTTCACACAAGAGTAAAATAATACACTTTCAAACATTTCATGTACACGATGAAAGGACCATATTCATTATACTCTTGATTAATACCCTGGATCTATTGGAATATGCTATAAGAAACCAACGCTTAAGCGCATTGTATACAAATGTCTCACTCTGGATCCACTGGCGAAATTTACTTGACATTTGATTCATTATGTTTACTATTTGACTCCACTATGTTGGATTTTGACATAACAGTTGGAAACTCGAGCATTTCATCATGCCATTGTGTTCATATACGAGGTTGTCTTGATTTTGCGTATGTGGTAATTATCCCAAATTGATAAGGTGGAATATTTTGTTGGGATTCATATATGCTGATGGTCAGGAGCCTTCCTAGCATGTAGAACATGGCTTGTGGATTCATAGGACTTCATGAGAGAGCTTTGAAATGTGTTGGAGGACTGTAGGAGATAAGTATGTCGGTTGGGCTTTGATGCTGCCTTGAAATGACATAAAAGAGGCTCTTTATCTTTTCTTTAAAGACTGACGTGGATTGCTAATAAGCCAAAAACCTTTTGTTTTATATAACCCAATTTTAAAATAATATCAACTATAATATTTTCAAAACTATATAAAAAGTTTTCAAACATGTCGGTTGGGCTTTGATGCTGCCTTGAAATGACATAAAGAACCTCATAAAACAAGCTCTTTATCTCTTCTTTAAAGACTTACGTGGATTGCTAATAAGACAAAAACCTTTTGTTTTATATAACCCAATTTTAAAATAATATCAACTATAATATTTTCAAAACTATATAAAAAGTTTTCAAATAATATTTATATTTATTTTAAGAATAATTATTCCTTTATTTTAAAATATTTAGGTTCTATACAAGTATTTGATGCAAACAAGGGATATCAAGCAAAGCAAAAGCGTGACCTTTTGTTTTATATAACCCAATTTTAAAATAATATCAACTATAATATTTTCAAAACTATATAAAAAGTTTTAAAATAATATTTATATTTTTTTAAGAATAATTATTCCTTTATTTTAAAATATTTAGGTTCTATACAAGTATTTGGAAAATGCAAACAAGGGATATTAAGCAAAGCAAAAGCGTGACTTAGAAAATTGGAGCACTTGAGATATGTCTAATGAAATTTTGAATGTTAAACGCTGAGGATAAACCATAATATTTAAAGATTTGAAATAAAAATATCTCACTAAGTTAACTAGAACAATTAGGCTTTGGAGAAAATACTAGTGAACATTTCGACAACGAAAATCAGGGTACCTCTTTACATGTGCGCTTCCAGAATGTACAAATTTTGATGGGGGTAGATTCTGGTAAAACCATCCGGCTCTCGCTGTGGATGGAGTCCTCAATGCGATACTCCAATAACATGGATACCACATTCCTTCATCCATCTTGTCTGGGAAGTATGCAAGCTACTCATTGTGCCCATCTCTAAAGTGAGCACATCCTACAAATCAAACTGTTTCCATTAGATGAAAAGACCCAAACCAATTCCTTTCTTTCCATTGGCATTATGGATTCTTTCATCTTATTCAAAACATATTCCAAATATTGCAACCCTGCTCTTCTAACTGCAGAAGAAAAACTGAAAGCACATTATTGAAAACAATCTGTCCACACTATGTAAAATGAAACAAACTCAAATCGAAATACTCATACATTGATCTTATTTATATACATATACCTACATTAACCAATTTATTGATCTACTTAGGATTACACAAATTTCCAATATACCCATTCAATTAAATGACTAACAACAAAATTTCCCATCCACAAGTAAATGGAAGAGTGCATAAAAATTGAATTTTTTGCAATAGGAATTTAATATGCAACATATACTTACTGCTATGATTTACTTGTACTTCGAATGTTCTAGCATTAAAATCCTCTGAAAATATTAAATCCATTTAAATGGCCACTAGATCTTGAAATCATGAAAAAAATTTAGTTGATCCCGGAAACATAACTATTGGTCCAGATGCGTGAATTTCCTTACTACCTTGTTGATCTTTTAAGTATGCATTATTGGAGATGGATCATGAAATATACACAATCTGTCTTCATTACCCTTGAAATTTGAAATGAAGATCTGCATATTAAAGTCATGTTATGATTTCGAATAACAACTATCATAGATAGAATATGCTTCTCGATGTACAAAAGGTTCCATCTCAAGTATGGCATCCAAATATTCTCCCATCAGTTGTTTATAATTATCCTCATTTTTCCGAATATATTGTTTGAATTTTTTCTATTTCAAATAAGGAGGGAGGAGAATATTCTTCACCATGTTGGTTTTCTTCCTCCAAACAAGATGCTTGACAAAAACTTGAGAAAATAAAGTCTTGAAAGTCATCACAAGTCAGAAAAATGTAGTTGATTGTTAATATCAACAACAAGATACTGAGGAACACCAATTATGTGATATAAAAATATCATCATCTTCTGCGGATTTATTCTCGTGTTAATTAACATAATCATCCTCATATAAAACAGTTAGAAAAATCATAGTAAAATAACTTTTACATTCTAAAGAAAAATAATTCTATGTTGCATAAATGAAATCATTTTGTTGTTCCAAAAGAGAAACAAATTTGTTCTTAGATCACTGATAATTGAGAAATATGGTTCACTTATTTTAATGCTGAAAATAAGGATAAATATGAAGATGACATATCATCATTTTGAAAAGAAAAAATACTCAAGAATGATCCCTAATGTTCATATGATTCTTCCAGTTCCTCGGCATTTAATTCTACACCCAAGATTTGATCATGAAGCTTTTCATAGGCCTGTAAATTTTCTTCAACCTCTTTGGCATCTTAAAACATTTGTTGCAATGAAGACTCCTTCCTCGCTCTGAGATGGAGGACTAACTCAAGATTCTAATGATTTGATGCATAATCTAACATGGCAAGTTTTTCCAAGGGTCTGATCTCCATAGGCAAGTTGACATAAAATATTTGAAACCTCCAATTAAACTTAGTAATAGGTTCATCATTCTCCATTTTCAAAGAATAAAATTTTGAAAGAAATTGATCATAAAACTTACTCTTACTCCAATACCTCGAGAATACATCGTGTAAATCTCCCATGATACAATTGAATTATCCCTTAAACTTTGAAACCATAACCCAACATCTCCAGCTAAATACTTGAAAAGTATCCTTATGACAATATCCTCGTGTACAATCTTGAAATTGTCAATGAAATTATAAAAGTCTTCCAAGTGTATTTTTTGTTGTGACATGATCTTCTCCATTAAACAAAAGAAAATGTTTCAAAAACTTGTTATGGTAAGGATGAAAACTAGATGACAACTTTAATGCTTTAAAACACGTCTATGAAAATAAAGGAAAATATTTCAAAAATTTGGGAGGGTAAGAATTGAAAACTAGATGACAACCTTAAAAAACTAGAAGGTAATAGATAAAGTTTATTTTCTATAAGATGACAGGGATGATTAGGTTCAAGACATATGGTTATATGTACTTCATCCTTTGCATGTGTTTCATATGAAGGAACAAAATCAACACTAGGAAATCATTGTAAACCATTTGCAACTCAAGAATCTGTTATTTATTGGCAACCATTGATCCTCAATATTCACAATTCATTCAAGCAAGATGAAAAATGATAAAATAGAGAAGAAAGAATTGACAATCCAATAAAACAATTCTTAGTAATATTCAATATGATAAATTATTACATGAATAGATTCCCTCATGCTTACAATGACAACATACAACTTTCTGCTTCTCCTACAAACTCACAACTTCCCAGCTAGAAACACATTTACCTTGCTCATGATAAAATATATAGATTTTTCAATAAAATTGCTATTGCAATCCTTTAGGAGTGAACTCTATCCATAGTATAAAGTAATTAAGGAAGATAATTCCAATTGTTGATTATCCTCATAAAAATTGGCAACTAAAACTCTAAATCTGGAGCAAATCTATGTCAAATATGCTGCTACATCCTGGCTCATGGAAATAGGTATCAAAAATCACCACTTGTTCTTAAATAAGGAATAAGATTCTTATCTCTTTATATATATATGATGTAACAAAACCTCAAATTATCAAAACACTTGATTTCAATATCCCCCAAAAATTGGAGATAAGATTGATCAGGCATTTTTGCAAAAAAACTTGGTGAAATTCATAAAAATGGGTCTCAAATATCCCTTCATATCTCTTGATTCGGGATGCTTGTGCAAAAATAGAGAGATATTTTTGTGGACGGTTCTGTTATTGGAAAAACCTCATGTTTTTAAAAAAAATATTCTTTTATTCTCGGAAACTGCACCCAAAATTTATAACTAAAATAGGAAATCATTCAATATTTTAAATATGAAGAAAAAGGTTGTTAAGATCCATTCTAATATTCCAAACCATGACACCTTTTTCGAAATTGAGGGAGTCTTTTGTGAACATACCCATGATTTAAAAAACCCTCTTTTGGTTTTTCGAAATTTTCTTCCATCTTCTCATAATCCACACCCAAAGACAATGACTAAAACAAAGAAAAACAAAGTATTCAAAATTATAATTGTTTTAATCTCAACCTATATATCGTCACCTAGTCATAATCGCAAGCTTGCATATGAGAGAAGATTCTCTATGTACTAAAAAATCTTCATCTTCATACAACATTAAAATAACACAGTTGTAAACATTTCATGTACACAATGAAAGGACTATATTCAATATACTCTTACTTAATAACCTGGATCTATTGGAATATGCTAGAATAAACCAAAATAGAACCTACAATCCAACGCTTAAGCAAATAGTATACAAATGTATGACTCTGCCTCCACTGGAAAAATTTACTTGACATTTGATTCATTATGTTTACTATTTGACTCGACTATGTTGGATTTTGACTTAACAACTAGAAGCTTGAGTGTTTCATCATGCCATTGCGTTCATATATGAGGTTGTCTTCATTTTGTGTATAAGGTAATTATCCCACATGGATAATGTGGAATATTTTGTTGAAATTCATAAATGTTGAAGGTCTAGTGTCTTTTCCTGACCATCAACATATATGGCTGAGGCTACAAGAACACTAATACTACTTTGCTTCATCTATCTTATCGCATAAGTCTACAAGATACTCATTATGCCCATCTCTGAATTGACCACATCCTCTAAATAAAATTGGTCTCGTTAGCTAGAAAGAAAGAAACCAATTCCTTGTTTTCCATTGGGATTATGGATTCTTTCATATTATTCAAAACCTATTCCAAATATTGCAACCCTACTCTTCTAATTGTAGAACACAAGCTGAAAACACACTGTTGAAAAAAATCTGTTTATGCTATGTAAACTGAAACAAAATCAGACCCAAATGCTCAAACATTGAGCTTATTTATATACAAATTTATACATTTACTATTTGATTGATCTTCTTATGTATACACAAACTTCTAATATACCCATTCAACCAAATGACTAACAACAAAATTTCCCATCCGCAAGTAAATGAAAGAGTGCATAAAAATTAAATTTATTGTAACAAGAATTTAATATGAAACATATATGTAATGCTATGATTTACTTGTACTACAAATGTTCTAGCTTTAAAATCCTATGAAAATATTGAATCCATGTAAGTGGCCATTGGATCTTGAAAATCATGGAAACATTTTAGTTTATTCAGGAAACATAACTGCTTCTCCAGCTGCACCAATTTCCTTACTCCCTTGTTGATATTTTCGCTATGCATTATTGGAGATGGAGCATGAAATATACACAATCTATCTCCATTTCCCTTGAAATTTGAAACCAAAATTAGCATATTAAAATCAAGTTTTGATTTTGAATAACAACTATCACAGAAAGAATATGCTTCTTGATGTACAAAAGGTTCCATATCAGGTATGGAATTCAAATACCCCCCCATCAGTTGTTTATAACTATCCTCGTTGCCTTCAAAATATATTGTTTGAAAATTTTCTATTTCAAATAAGGAGGGTAGAGAATATTCATCAACATGTTGGTTTTCTTCATGCAAACAAGATGCTTGAACAAAACTTGAGAAAATAAAGTCCTGAAAATTATCACAAGTTAAAAAAAGACAGTTGATTTTTAATATCAATAGAAATATACTGATGAACAAGAACATTCTCTGATATAAAAATATCATCATCCTCTGTAGATTTATTCTCTTGTTGATTAACATAATCATCCTCATATAAATCAATTAGAAAATTCATAGTTAAATAACTCTTACATTCTAAACCAAAAGAATTTTATGTTGCATATATGAAATCATTTTGTTGTTCCAAAAGAGAAACAAGTTCGTTTTTAGATCATTGATAACTGAGAAATCGATTCACATATTTTAATGCTGAAGATAAGAATAAATATGAAGATGGCATATCATCATTTTAAAAGAAAAAAGAATTATACTTGATCCTTGATGTTCATATGATTCCTATTGTTCCTCGGCATTTAATTTTACATCCAGTATATGATAATGAATCTTTTCACAAACCCATCGATTTTCTTCAACCTCTTTGGAATTTTAAAACATTTGTTGCAAGGAAGATGCCTTCCTCTCTCTAATATGGAGTACTAACTCAACATGGTAATGAGTTGATGCATAATATAACATGCCAAGCTTTTTCAAGGGCTTGATCTTCGTAGGCATGCTGACATAAAAGCTTCAAAACCTCCAATTAAACTTAGTATTAGGTTCATCATTCACTACAATAAAAACATGTGATTGGCGTCTCTTTTAGC
The DNA here is from genome assembly GCA_001517045.1 of Pseudotsuga menziesii. Classification (NCBI taxonomy): domain Eukaryota; kingdom Viridiplantae; phylum Streptophyta; class Pinopsida; order Pinales; family Pinaceae; genus Pseudotsuga; species Pseudotsuga menziesii. The sequence continues at coordinate 369,080 of LPNX010265210.1, forward strand.
TTCCTTTCTAACGTCCATTATCACTTTTAGTGTATTTTTCATCATTTTTTGGACAAAGTGGACGCTTTTCCATGGGATGGCACTTTTAATGGTGTTATTTGTGTCCCTTTTTAAAATTTGGCACTATTTTGGACGCTAATTAGCGTCTCAATTAGCGCCCCAATTAGTGCCCCAATTAGCATCCCAATTAGCGTCCCAATTAGCATCCCAATTAGCATCCCTTTTTAAAACATGACACTTTTTTGGATGCTAATTAGCATCCCAATTAACGTCCCAATTAGCGTCCCAAGTAGCATCCCAATTAGCATCCAAATTAACATCCCAATTAGCGTCCAAAAAAACATCCCATATAACACCAAGAATTGCCTCCAAAAAAATGTCCTGAATAACCTAACACCATATATTAATTTGTGGTTAGCGACAGGAATTGTTCCATGAATTTTGGTAAGAAAAACATCCAACATAGTGCCAATTATAAATACAAGAATTGTGGCTATAAAACATCCAACATAGTTCTAGGTATAGATGCAGGTATATCGCCTAGAATAATGCCAGAAATTTCGAAAGGAACCGAGCTAGGAATTGTGTTCGGAAAACGTCTATCATAACATTAGATATATTAATGTCAATGTCTATGATCATGATTTGAATGCGACAGTACTTTTGGATATTGATTTACCATAGTGGCACCTAAATGATCGTAATCATGGAACTTTTATATATTGATTAATCCTAATGAGGGGTAAATTACCTTAATGTCACCTAAATTGTTCTAATGCCATTCGAGTGTCCCCAACAACATTTAGTAGACACTAATGGCATCCGATTGGCCCTAGTGGCAGTACTAGTTCATTTACATGTAGTAAGTAACATTGAATTTAAGTGCAACTAGTTGTTCGACCCAAACTCTTCTTGATTTGAGCTCAAAGCACTTTTGGAAATAAGGGTATGTTGTGTCCCTAATGAAACCAAAGACTGGAATAATTACAAAAATCATTCATATACTTAATGTATATGTTAGACATTTGGGTCTCATAGTCTATTCATGGCCTAATAGCCAATAAAGGTTATTTTGTATACCGAGGCACACTTGTAGTGCATGTATTTTCACACTCAAGGCTAATTATGCACATATCTTCAACATGGTAGTGTCACACTTAATTTTATGTGTGATAGAACCATGAAATCCATAAACATTGATGTCATCATTATAACCTCCCACTATCGTTGATGGAACGTGTTAAATTTATTTCCATAAGTAGCATTTTCCTTAGCTTAGTTTCATGATTGTGTCTTTCCCACTAGGGGACTAAGATTTAGGTTGATTTCCTTATATGTTCATGTGTTTTCCATTCCCCTTTCCTAGTTATGGTCCTTAATAAATGGATTTTCCTTGGATCTACGATTTGTGGACTTGAGAACAATTTTAAGGTCAATGACCCACATATTTGCTAGAAATGATATGATAAATACCAGGGTCCATTCTATGCCAATGCCACACTATACTTATTCTCCTTCCATTCCATTTCTTGTTGTTCCTCCCTTTATTTTTTTCTTTAGATTATGCCTGGTTGTGTGTAATAGGTTCTTGCTTCTACTTATCTCCCTTGAGATATTGGAATTCTATACTAGCTTTATAGTTTGTCTTAGGTTGGAACAACATTAAATAACATCAATTTTTTTTATTGAAATGCACCCATGGATTTAATCAAAAAATTTGGACTCTTCCAGAATATTCCTAGTTGAACAACTCTCTTTCCAAACTCAATATTGAACTCTTGCACCAATTGTCCTTTCCTTTTCTTGAAATAGTGTTGTACAATTTGTTGATTCTTCTCACAACCAATTAGATAGAATTATTACTTTCCCATGATAGTTTTCCATCAAGTTTTATTTATTTCAAAATGTTGTTTTTTAGAGTAACGATTACTTCAATTAAATCAAAATTTGTTGGGATTCTAGGACCATATGCTTGACCTCATGACAACTAACTACACATATAAGTGTTTGAGTGAAACTATATGCCACACATATTGTTTTCCACCACACACTTCATCTTAGCAATTTTTGTATGGGGGTACATTATCTTAGAGATTTTCTTTTTTTCATATTTTTGGACTACATAGTTCCACATATCTTTTCTATTATTCATTCCCTTCCCATAATATTGCTTGATTGATTGTTAAGGCTCGAGAATAAAAATGGAAGGCCATGGACATGACTACTTAGTTTTTACTAGCTCCATTATGACAATCATTCGACAAGGTCACAAGCAATAGAAGGAAACAGGTTCGATTGTAGGGAGCACATCATGGGTAAGTTTGTGCAGAAGAAATTCAAGGGTTCAAGGGGTTTTACAAGGTAAAGTATGAGTATGCAGATGTAGAGGAGCTAGGTAATGATGATTCCCATCACATTCTGATACCAGAAAACATAAATGGTAGTAAGAGGAAGTGCAATGATCGAACTCCAAGGAGAAAGAGGAGGAGAAAGGATGCCATCAATGGGCCTAGAAAGACCACAAAGGAGGTTCATGAATATTTGAATATGGGAGAGCTTGGAGGGAAAAAATGAAAGGAGGTTTAGGTTTCGAACACGAAAACTCATAAAAGGTTTAGAAGAAAGAAGTTAGAGGTTTGGAATGTGGGACCTTCTAAAATAAACAAAAGAACGAAATAATTTGTCATATACCTAACTGAATATTATCATTACTTAATTTGTGAGGATGCTTACATGGTAACTCTTGTGCCCGAGCTGTTTATGAGGGTTTCCTATGTCTACAATGGCTACTATTTAGAGAGGCGTGTTCCCATCATTATAGCACCAGTGGGTTTCTCCTGCAAATATCACTATTACATCTCCCCTCCTCACTCACCTCAACTTTTGACTTGAGTCTTCTTCTTCTTCTTATTCTTCCCATGGGTTCTCTGATCTATGCCATGAGCGCCCTCATAATGAAGAATGATCTCTGAAAGTCTCTAGAAACCTCAGTCAAATAATACCCAATTTTCCCTCACATGCATAGATATATCTATGTTATGTAGAAGCAATTATAAAATGATTTTTTTTGTAATCATGTGAAATACACAAACATGCATTCGCCTACCTTGGGCAAGGTAAACCAACTCAGGAGCATCGGGATATTGTGTAATTAAGATGGCGTTTCTTCCAATCATCTTTCTATAGAAGGAAATAGTTGCACACTCTAATTCCTCATTGTCTTCTATGGTGGGAAACTCAAAAGTTCCACCTTTTTCATAGGTAGGAAAAAGAGAAGAAAAGGTAGAACGTTGGGTAGGTTGGATTGAGCTTCCCTGAACTTAAAGAGATTGGTGAAGTCTGTGAAAAAAAAAATTGGTTTATGAGTATAGGACAGTCGGAGGTCGGGACATAGACTCTCAACTCTCCAATTCTATGCTTCAGTGTCTCCCTAATTTCTATTTCCTCCAAAAGGTTATGTAGAGCTAAGTTGTCGACTTGGTTGTCATGAATTTACAGGTATGTATAGAATTTTACACTTGTGTAACATTTTATATGTGGATAAAAGTTCAATGTGTTTCTTGTTGGAGTTCCTTCTGGTTCTATAAATGTAAGGGTTTAAAATTTCTCCATCCAAAATGTTGTTTGAAATTTGTAATGTATTATGCGATTGTGTTTCCGCCATACTAAGTCTCGAACACTCGATAGATGTAACCTTAAAAAACCCAGTATTTAAATGAAATCAGAACAAAAATAATGTATGCTTTTCATAGTCTAGGACCACAACTTCATTTGGGCAGAGGAGCAAGAAGAAAGAGCCTTGTATTTGAGTTCCAAATCTGTCAATGTTATTTATCTACTATGAATTGTAAACATTAGGTTGAAATAAAGAACAATATTTGAATATAATTGTTTGAATTGTTCCAATTTCCTTAATGAAATCCAATAGTTAAAAGGATAAAATATTTAACAACCAACACTGTAAATGTTGTAGACTCTGACCCCTTCATTTTCCTGTCAGCCTTCTAATAGTGGAAACAAGAAGTACAAATTGTCTTCCAATATATCTAAACAAGGGAATCCCTCCATGGATGTTCATGAATGAGGGACTAGGAGTGCAATGATCTAGAGAAGATCATGATTTCAACATCCTCGTTGTCACAAACCTTCCAAACGTGTGTTTATGATTCATCTTCCTTGTTGACTTTGGTAGAAACTAGACACCCAACTTGTAGTGATATTTGTTGGAGAATTTAAAGTTCTTCCTTATAGTGGACTAATAAATACTTAACCTTTTCGATAGGGATAATAAACTCAATATAGATTGGAGGGACTATCCATAATCTACCTAAAATTGGGGATTTTGTTTGATCACTTTGAATTGGGGTATAAACTCGATATACATTGGAGGGACTATCCATAATCTACCTAAAATTGGGGATTTTGTTTGATCACTTTGAATTGGGGTATAAACTCGATATACATTGGAGGGACTATCCATAATCCACCTAAAATTGGGGCCTTTGTTTAATCACTTTAATTTGAGCATGTGGGGAGGACATGATTCAATTCTAAAAGTAACTGTTGAATTTAGGGTTAATAAAAAAGTTTCTCCGTGAAAGCATTAGGTATTACATTCCGAGGATTTTCTTTTAGGTAGGCCCAATCACACTTGACCAATAGAGCCACCATCAAGTTGAATCAATCCTCCATTCAAAGGTCCTTCCAAATTCCAATGCCTTATTTTATCAACGACCTAACAACTGAGTATTTCATCGGCTCGACAGAATTGTCCCTTATCTAAGTTCAATAAACTATATGCTCCAAGGGTCGGGAGAGTATATGGTTTACCTCACTAATTCCATGTAAATGTTGAATCACTTGTGATTTCTTCTTATTGTAATTTGTTTCCTATACAATGTTTTTAATAAATAATAAAATTTTGTTGTACACTTACAGTTTCAAATGAAAAGAATGATTTATTTTTACATGTCAACATTGAAGGGTTCAATTTCTCACAACCCTTCAAAGTGAAATGGGACCCTACCCTTCAAATTTGATCCATGATGCCATGCCAATGGAAACAATGGCGCTGGAAGATCCCTTTCATTTTTCATTTCAACACCATCATTGATTACATTACAACCCAAAAACCTATAGAATCCAATCCATATATAGACCAGGCGAAGTCATTAATATTCGATCAGAAATAAAAAGCAACAGCAAGCCGGATTTTGTGATAAAAATCAGTGGGTTATGTAGAAAAGGGCGAGTAAGGGAGGCAGTGGATTCCTTGTATGTGATGGAGCAGTGAGGAATTCCTGTGGATCCCGATGTCCACGCATACCTGTTGCAGGTATGCACTAACACCAAATCCCTTGTGCAAAGGGCAAGTAAGGGAGGCAGTGGATTCCTTGTATGTCATGGAGTAGCGAAGCATTCCCGTGGATCCCGATGTCTACGCATATCTGTTGCAAGTATGCACTAACACCAAATCCCTTGCACAAGGTAAAATAGTTCATGACCATATGCTTCATATCATCATCGAGGATAACCTCCTTTTATCTAGAAAACTAGTGGCCATGTATGCCATGTTTCATATTCTGGATGACGCACGCCTCGTATTCGAGAAAAGAACATCAAATCAGCAACATGCCTTTTTGTGGAATGCTATGATTAAGGGTTGTGTTCAGAATGAGCTCTGGGAAGAAGCCTTACAAATCTGTGGCCAAATGCACGAGGTAGACATTCAGCCAGAGAGTTATACATTCTCCAGTGTGCTCAGAGCATGCGTTGTGTTAGCACATATTCAACATGGCAAAGAGATTCATACCCACATAATTATAAATGGGTTGCAGTCAAATTTATTCATAGGAAATGTACTCATAACATTGTATGCTCAGTGCCAAAGAATAGTGTTAGCACACCAAGTGTTTGACAATATGTGTGAGAGATACGTGGTCTCATGGACTACCATCATTGTCGGGAATGCATGGTGCAGACCATCTGAATGAGGCATTGAAGTTATTTGGTCAAATGGAATAGGATGGCACCAAACCCAATTCAAGCACCACCAAAACATCCTTGATGTCACACTTTGGCATAGACCTCCTAGCCACCACCAATCAACCTTGACCTTTAGTTGTCATAGTATGTTGACATTTAGACCGACTAAGAATTGAACATAGGACTTGCTCTAGCTAGTGAGTTGCTTTACCTCTAGCTGTCATACCATGTTGAAATTTGAGCCAACTAAGACTTAAACATAGGACCTTCTATGACTAGTGTGCTACTCTACCACCATGTCACATCCCCTTTTCATGATGGGTGTCCTTACAATTTTGAGATCAATTTGTGGATTGCTATATCCAACACCCTCCCCTCAAGCCACATTTTAGCTAACGTATCCTACCTATTGCTGATTAGCTTTAACATATAGATCTCATACCATGTGGGATGCTCTACTATTGACCTACATGACCCTTTCATGATGGTAGCCTTGCTAATTTGATGTGAAGGCGTGGATTACTACCTCCAATACCCCCCATCAAACCACATTTTGACATAGATATCCTAGCTTCCACCGATTGACCTCAACATTTGGATTCCATTCCATGTTTGTAATTGGATAGGATAGAATCAAACCCAATCCCTTGGTTAGCAGGCTACTTTGTCACTAAACTACTTATCTGTTTTGTGATGATCACCTTGGTCCCTTACTAGTATGATATTAAGGTATGGATTGCCACCTTTAACATTCCCCCTCAAGCTATATTTTGGCCCAAGCATACTAGACACTATTAATTAACCTCAACATCTATCTTTGATACCATGTTGAGGACTAGGTATGATAGGAATCAAACCCCATCCCTTGACCAATGGAATTTTCTACCACACAACTACATGCTCCTTTCATGATAGGAATTCTTATATATTTGATATCAACGTGTTGTTTTCTATCTCCAAAAAATAAAGAACAACTTGGATTTCCCTTTCATCCCTTCTTTTGAATAGGATAAGAGGAAGATGAGGAGGGATTTTCTTTGTTAAATATGTCCATTCCATGCCTATTGCACAGATCTTGCTAGCTCATGATATGAGGCATGCTTAAATCTTGTCTTCGTGCCATATTCAAAGTGAATGCCCAAATACATAGAGGATCCATTATCAGGGAGTTGATAAAAGGTGCAACGTAGCTCCACTCCACTATGAACACATGAGTTCATATACCCCGTAGGAGTTACAACATTGCTCTTGTCCGAGCAAAAACTAGACATAACCTTCAAATTAGCTACAAATATTTTGACTTTCAACAATGTGTCTTTAGAGTAGTCCACTAGTTGGATGTCTAACTCCATCCTTGCAAAGAACTTGACAAAACTTTGAGGTGACAATTACCCCCTCAAAACCCTAAGCACCATTTTCTTCTTGTTAAAGGGATCTATGCTAGAATTTTGTTTACTGCTTGCATTCTACTGGAACATTGAGAAATGCATTATATGGATCTATTCTTCAAGGGATCCAATAATATTGTGGATGAATATAATGCAAAATCTTAACATGAATGGATATGATGTTGAGTTATTGACCAAATTTCTAATAAACCAATTTCACTTGTTATTGAAGTTTTTCCTATTTTTTTGAAGATAAAAAAAACCATTCACATTTTTTAATTTATTTTTTAGTTAAAAAAAATCAATTCACATTCTACTAAGAAACAATGATTTAAAGTAGTAACCCAAAAAATATTGAAATTCCTATTTTTTTTTTAAAATTTTACTTAAATCTATTCACATTTTTTCATTAAAAACAATAAAATTATATTAAATCTATTTTCTATTTTCCAAACTTTTTGTCACATTTTTTTCATAGAAAAATAATAAAATTCATTTATATCTTTTTTCTATTTTCCAAACTTTTGTTTAGTCTAATTTGAAACCTTGCTTCTTTACTCCTATTAATTTGTAGATATAGACTTTTACATAGTCTAAGGAGAAATCTAAGGCTCTTAGACTATTGGTAATTTGCAAGTATATACATGGAAGACTTAGCTTAGGCCTCTCTTCTGGCATCATTTCTGGAGAATTTATTTGAGATCGCGGGATTTTGAAACAGTTTTAGATTTTTTGAAATGGTCTTATATTCAGAAGGATTTCGAAGGGGTTTTAGATTCAGAGGCCCTTTGAAGGGGTTCTCCGCTTGGGTTTCTCTTTTGGCATCATTTCTGGAGAATTTATTTGAGATCGCGGGCTTTTGAAACAGTTTTAGATTTTTTGAAATGGTTTTAGATTCAGAGGAATTCCAAAGGGGTTTTAGATTCAAAGGCCCTTCGAAGGGGTTCTCCGATTGGGTTTCTCTTTTGGCATCATTTTGGAGAATTTATTTGAGATCGCGAGCTTTTGAAATAGTTTTAGATTTTTTTAAATGGTTTTAGATTCAGAGGCCCTTCGAAGGGGTTCTCCACTTGGGTTTCTCTTTTGGCATCATTTCTAGAGAATTTATTTGAGATCGCAAGCTTTTGAAACAGTTTTAGATTTTTTGAAATGGTTTTAGATTCAAAGGGATTCCTAAGGGGTTTTAGATTCAGAGGCCCTTCGAAGGTGTTTGCAAAATTACCCTAGAGTACAAAAAAAATAAGTAGACGGAGGAGGAGACAAGGAAGGTGTCTGTTTTTTGCAAGGTGGACTGGTACATATTTAATTCCACCTGATGCTGATAGGGGACCAAATTGTATGCCTAGTCAAGAAGGTGAAAGGAATTCTGAAACACAGCTTGGAAGGAGCAGCAATGGCTACTGAACCCCGAAGTCAAAGAGCAATTTTTGAGATGGGTGTTACAGTTATGAATTATTTACTGAGGTTTCTAAAAGTATATAAAAATCAGGTGCCTAATACTTGTGCTTTGGTCCTGTTCACATGTTAATGATTTTAATATTTTATGGCTTTCAAGTTTCATTCACAGGAGTGCGAGTATGGTTCTCTGCACTCAATGTACTGCTACTAGTACTTAGGATATAAATGTTGCAATGTTTTGAGACCTCAAACTTCAGTGATATTACTTTCAATTAGTGAATGAACATACAAACAAGGAGTATATTGCAAGAGTTGGGAAGGAAATACATTAATGTCCCATACAATAATGGTGGTGCATGAACAGTGATAGTAATTATAGTGAACAAAGGGATCTGAATATATCATTCACTTCTGAATTGTAGATAGCATTAGATGGAAACACCCTCTTGTGAGTGGAAATTCCCCCCAAGTGGCACGATTTGGTTGTATGATGATTTTTGTGTCTTATACGTGTGAGTAAATGCACCCAGACGAAGAGTACACCCACTTTCCAAATAGTATGCAGCAGATATGAGTGTGTGAAGTCAACCCTCTCAGGTATTTGGCCTCTAACAAGAACTGCGACCCCCCATAGATGACTTTGAATTCACAGTATGTTGGTGTAACTGTAGTCCCCTTCTTTGGGCCTCCAAAATGGTCATGTTGAGTTTTCCTTTCAAGTTGGAGGTGATTACTAGCATGAGAGTTGGAAAATCACTAAGACACACTCAGTAGTAAATTAAAGCTCAAAAAAACAAATCGATCTCCCTGAAGTGTATTTCCTCTCCTCAAACTATGCCTTTGTATGTAAGATAATTCCATATAACCAGAACACTAAATATTAAATGGCCATTACAATTTTCCATGGCCCATCCCATATGCTAATGGATTATGGCAGTGAATGCCATTGAATGTCGATGTGTGAATAGTGAATTCAACATTTTGGTATTTGGCGTATCTCCCATGGTATTTTTTGGGATAGGAAACAGGTGATGATCAGAAGGAACTTAAAGCGGAGTTTTTTGGCCCAACTGAATATTGGACAAATGCATTGCCCATGGGAAATGGTCGTTTGGGAGGCATGTTGTGGGGTGGATTCCAGTCTAATTTATAGAAGCTCAATGGTACATTTTATTGTTATTTATATCACCTCTGTTTTTCAGATTTCTCATTTGAAATTGCATATGAATGATTAATCTGTTTTTCCATTCTCCTAGTCATGGATTATTGTTGTTTCTTGCCCCCAAATGCAAAAGAAACAGGTGAAATTGAAATCAAAACCATTGGTGGGTGTCATTGGAGGTTTGTGTCATAAATTACTGTTGTTTATTCCCTACCAAACAGAAGACAAGTACAGATGACATTGAAATCAAAACCATTGTTAGGTGTTATTGGTGGTTTGTGTCGTAGATTATTGTTGTCTCTTTCCTCCCAAAAATCAGGAAAAAGCAGATAACATTGAAATCAAAACCATTGGCGGGTGTCATTGGTGGCTTGTGGATTAGTGAAAGTTGATATCGCACTCACCATCATTCGAATCTCTCTAAAGACATGCTTTTATTGTGTTTATGCCAGTGCTATTGAAAGAGATTTGGATTGGGTATTGGTATAAGTTTGGGGCGAATTTGTTTGAAATCGAGACATGATTTTATTTGTGTTTGTGCCAGTTCCAGTGAAGTGTATTGGGTCTTGCATAAGTTTGGGGTGACTTTGCTTGAAACATAAAACAACTTCTTTGCTAAAAGAAGCTTGAGGAGTTGAATCTTGCAAACTAGGTTTTCTTATTACCACTATTTTTCATAATGGAAGTTAGAAATATTAGGAAAAAAACATTGTGGTAGACACCTGAGGAAATATAAGCTAGACAGAGTCAACCATTGTTTAAACAACCAACAAATAGACTTAGAACTTGTAACCAGTTTTGAAGATAAAATCTCACATCTACTAGCTTGAGTGTAATTTGTCTTTAGAAATGTTGATAGTATTAGCAAAGCCATTGCTGAAAGCAATTCCCTTGGGAATGAAAAATCAAGGTCTAAATGCATTTATCTAACAAGGTACAATTCTCAATATTTCAGCCTTATCCAAAGTTAGAATTTATTAATCAAAAGAAAGATTGGAGTGATTAACGAATGTTAGGATATTTAGACACTTAGGAGTTAGTTAAGATCAACTTGTGTAATATATCTATTAGGTAAAAGTGTGTTTCTTTAGTATGCATTAGTATGCATT
>LPNX010265210.1:389989-420864 GCA_001517045.1 Pseudotsuga menziesii
GGATTTGAGGGACTTCTATTTCTCAAATATGCTACACATTTTACTACATCACCCCAAAACATTAGTTTTACATTCTTGAAAAACATCATTGAGCGAACCATATTCATTATGGTTCTATTCATTCTTTCTGCAACACCATTTTGTTGAGGATTGTAGGGAACGGTAGTCTGATGTGCAATTCCATGTTGGCGAAGATAATATTCAAAAGCATTTGAAGTGTATTCTTTCCCATTATCAGTACGAAGTGTACCAATTTTTTATTGTGCTTGTTTTTCAATCAAAGCATGAAAGTATTTGAATGTTTGAAATGCTTCTGATTTTGTCTTTAAACAGTAAATCCAGCACATTCTTGAGTAGTCATCAACAAATGTCATAAAATACTTATTCCCATTTGCTGAAGGAGTTGGCATTGGACCACATAAATCAGAATGCACTAATTCTAATTTCCTACTTGCTCTGAAATTAGATTCATGGAATGGAAGCTTACTATGTTTCCCTAATATACATGCATCACATTTATTCTTCTCTTTGGGAATGGTGGGAAAACCAAATACACCATTATTTATCAACAAACAAAGACTGTTATAATTTAGATGACCAAATCTTGCATGCCACAATGAGCTAGATGACATATTACCTTCTCCATGCTGAGAGAGGTAGGCATAGTTCTGAAATATTACGGATGAACCCTTGAGCTTCAGCAGCTTTCCATCTTCGTATCCAGTCATGATGACTTGGTTGTCAGAGGACTTTCTTATTTCAATGATTCCATCAAACATGTGGATGGAATGGCCTTGCTGTCGAATTTCCACCATGGACAGTAGGCTTCTCTGCAACTTTGGAATATAGAGAACGTTCTTCAACAAGAAATCAGGGAATCCAGGCATCTTTAGTCGAATGGTGCCCATTCCCTTTGGTTTAATACTTGACTTATCTGCAAAGTAAACTATGCCATCTATTGTTTCATTCAGTTCTTCAAAACAGTATTTTCTAAATGTCATGTGTGATGTTGCACCAGTATCAAGCAGCCAACAATCTTTGTAAGATGAAAGTGAAGTCATTTCATTAATTCCAAGATTACAATGTGCAACAATACAAGAATCAGAAAATTTACTAGCATCTTGGTCATCTTTCTTCTGGTTATGTTTGTCTTTGATGCAGTCCCATGAAGCCCAACACTGATTTGATGTGTCCCAGTTTTTCCACAACGCTTGCACTGCAAATATGATCTTTTGCTTCTGCCCCCTCTGCCTCTGAAGTTTCTTCTTCCTCGTCCTCTCTTGCTTCTCTCTCCTTTTGGATGGTCATTGGATTGGTCTTTTCCAGTAAGGGTAGCACCAATAATAGATGCCAAAGAGTGCATCTCTAATCTGGAAATTGTAACTTACAAAATGCTTAAAAAGGTATGGGATGCAGGTTTAGATTCCTGCTCCTTTACAGATTACAATATGATTCTGCAGCCTATACAAATAATTCTACAGCCCTATCCAAACAATCTTGCAGCTACTTTATATTTAATTTTGCAACTCTATATCATTTGCTTTTAGAGTGCTATTACATGAACAACTCAAAACATGCAATATTAATACAATGTATTATAGCAGAGTGGGTTCTCAACACTTTTACACTCTGCAAATCACATCATTCACAACTCATTATAAAGGTCATGGCTCAACACTTAATACTCTCGGGCTCATACAATATCCATATTAGGCAAATATTTGTAGACAAACTCTCTGCCTATAAGTTTGGACAGAAGTTAGGGTTTGTGCAACCCAATGGTCACAAAATATTTTATCAGCAATATTTTACCTCCATGCTCTTGAATCTTCTAGCTTCACGCACAGCTCCAAGCTTCACGTAGTCTTCAATGTAAAATTTAAATTTAAATTTTACAGCACACAGTCAGCAAGAAAATTTAAATTTTACACAGTCTGAACCTCTTTTCAATATGATCATTCAGGATTGCATTCTGAACATAGTAGATTGCCAGATGAAAGCTGGAGGGAAGAGGGCCGATCTATGGATGGTCCTAATGTGGGACTTTCAAATCTAGCCAGCGAAGGCCCAAACGGGGGACAAGTCAACACAGCGGCCAATGGAAGAACTTCTGACAGTAGGTATCTTGATATGAAAGCTCTGGCTAAATCAGAGTTACAACAAGATGATATACCTTCTCAGCAGGTCCGGTTGAAAAAGAGACGGAACCAGAGACTTATTCTTCACGCAGGAAGCCCCCACGAGCATACGCAGTATTCTTCAGTAGTCTCCGTTCATACTCCACGTAAATGAACGCATCAGGTTTACCTCCGTTCATACCACGCAGCAGTGTTCAATGGAGGAGATACCTCTCACGCAGTCTCTTCATGAGCAGTCCACACAGAAATTAGGGTTTCCATAGCTTCACAAATTTTGCAGTTCAACTGTCACACGTATTGGAGCAGTCTTCAAGGCAGGCTCATACATCTCCATGCAGAATATGTACAGCATTAGTGCTTTATCTCTATGTATTATATATCAATGCAGTATGTCTCTCCAACGCATTATCTCCATGTATAATATATCAATGCAGTATATCTCTCCAACCTTGTATGAAGTCGCGACACTATATTCTTCACGCTATTACCGTAGTCTTCAACAGGCACCACGCACAGGCTCCACGCAGTAGTGATCAACCAATTGAACTACACGCACTGCTTCACGCAAGCTCCACGCACAGTTCGAGGGTAGAAATTAGGGTTTCTGTGAGCTTGTAGGATAGGATTAGTGACCAACCAACATAACTCCTGTAGCAAGCATATATTCAAACTCACAGCATAGATCATACTCTCATGAAATCGCAGCATAGATCACAGCACAAGAAAAACTCAGGATTAGGGTTTCCTCTACAAAATCGCAGCACAAGAATAACGCATACAAATGAATGTGCACAGGGTGGGAGAGGAGAAACACAGGCAAATGGCAGACTGACGGAGCAGACAGTCTGGCAACGGACTGGCAAGCAGAATGCCAGGACTGAAATGCAACAGGAAGGAGTTATGGCAGCGCTCTGATACCACTTGTTAGGTATAACTCCCGATTGTTTCATTACATAGCCAAAAGCATTTATTTATACATTCCATAGGACGGTTGTGTTTCACCTTCTGCCTAGCCTTTTCGGCTTCCTAACTATTCAGTTTTCTTTATTTATTTACAATAATCCCTAACGGATTATATTCTAACAATATTGTTACTCATGAAGTGTAAAATTTGTGATACACATATGACTACTTAATTAATGTGTTTAAAATAAGTTTCATTGAAATTCTATCATTTTTTTCATGTAGAAATTAATTAAGAGTATTCAATTGTTTAAAATTGTAAAAATTTGAAAGAACAATATTTTTTTGCATTTTTTTGGTTAAAATATTTAATAAACTTTTATTTGTCAATTGAAATACAATTATTTATATTGTCTTTTATTTGTCAAAAGCAATATAAATAATTGAAATTAAAACCCCTTGTAAATACACAAGTATATATAAACCTATCACATATAGCTTTACTAACACATAACTTTACTATTTATGCCCTTCTAATTGAAATTAAAACCCCTTGCAAATACTTGGGTATGAACCTACCACACATAACTTTACTATTTATTCCCACCCACATGCAACTAATGAAACTTTACACACTTCTTGCTCGGGCCTTTAAGTTAGACTGGGTTAACATTAATTGGTTGGTTGCTAATCTAATTTGAAAACAACTTTACAGACTTCTTGCTCGGGCCTTTAAGTTAGACTGGGTTAACATTAATTGGTTGGTTTCTAATCTAATTTAAAAGCAAGTTGTCACAATAGCTTGAACAAAACTTCCATGATAAAGGTCTATTTTTTCAACAATTTTTTTTTTGTAAAATGATTTGACAAAGTTATTATTTATTTGGAAAAAAAATAAGTGAATTATTTTTCGTTTATTTCAAGTGTTATCTTTTAAAATTAATATACAACATGAAAATAATATTATAAAAAATATATTGCATTTATGGTATGGATAAAAGGAAAGAAGATGAATATTAATATTGCATCTATGGGATTGATAAAAGTGAAGAAGATGAATATTAAACCACACAAACAAACAAGTTACAACCGAAAAATAAAGCAGTGATAGCTGTCACTCTGTTCGTTTTGGCCAAGATAATTTGGAATATGATTTAATTAAAAGGTACAAGTATTCACCTTCTTTCCTATTTTGAGTCGAGCCCCTTCAAAGTTGATCACCGCCAACATGATGAAGAGTGAGCCACGTGGGGAAAATAGAGGGTTCGTTTGGTGGTTTCACCTTCTTTCCCCATTTAGTCGAGCCCCTTCCAATTTGATCACTGCCGACATGATGAAGAGCGAGCGGCTTGAGGAAGAAGAGAATGTTCATATGGTGGTTGCCATATTGGATAGCTTGTCCTGGAGTTTATTCTGGTAATTGCTGTGGTAATTCATGGGAGATTTTGTTATTACAGAAATAGAATGTTGATGTTGGTTAATTGGCGGGTGGGGAGTGAAATTGCTTGGATTAATATATATCCACCAGTGATAACCTCTGCAATGGAGATGAAGAGGGCATCAGACCGGACGTGGAGGTTTTTGAAGAGGCGTGCAAGGACATCCTTAGTTGCAGAGCTGAAATCCTTCGGTTCTTTCCAGGTAACTCAAATTCTTCTGATATTTTTGCATCTAGTGTTAAACTGTTAGGGATTAATTGTTAAAAATTTTCTAGATACTCTCCAAGTATGCAAAAGCCTCAAATTGTCAAATTCCTCACCTTGACTTGGTCAAGGCCAGCTAAGCCATACCATGCTGCATATAATATTGCATTGATCTGAGCGTTTATGTCATCCTTCTGTCAAAAGTGTGTACCCGAGCGCGATAACTAACTAAGGTTGGGTAAGTGAGGTAGAAAGGTGGTTAAAAGTCAAGGTTGTTCGTTGCAATAGTTGGCATTCAAATTCATCCAGTACACCAGCTGAACCAGGGTCTTCCCTCAAAGAAAGAAGGGTTTGGTGTGGTGAAGTGGTTGGATTCAGGATTAAAGCGTATCTGGCTACTTCAATGCATTAATATTTGAATAGAAAGCTAAGTTTGGATTCTTTCCATTACCCAAATGAGCAACGCAGAGTCATCTTCCAAGCGGAGAACTCTTTCTGTTTTCAATGGTTTTGTTGTTTGTTTGCCCTTCTGCTTGGACTCTCTTCCCTTTCTTTATCTTAGATATTCTAAGGAATCCGTGGAAAGTGATGAGTGAGATGATGCTGCCCCGATTGCGTGGTCGGTCTTATTTGTCTGCCCCGATTGCATGCCCTTGCCCTTATTTATCTTCGTCTTCCTCGCTCGGTTTTAATCCCTTGGGTTTGAGTTACAAAGTCAAAGTAAGGGACTCAAGACCATTTATTAGTGGAAGGTCCGGAATGGCTCAATGAGTACTTGGAATCAGTCAGCACAAACTTCTTCCAAATCTTTCCATTACCCAAACGAGCAACGCGGAGTCATCTTCCTGAGGTCGTGAGTAAGGAGCTTGTTGCCTTAAGCTAATTTATAATACTGCTTTGCACTTCAATGTTTACTGAAAGATAATCGTTTTCATTGTATTGGATACATTGAATTATTATTTGAGTGTGCTGGGTAATCTAAGATTTCATTTCCATGCATGCACTTCAGCATAACAGTTTAAAGAAATATTAGGGCATAGTGATAGATTAGGGCATGCTCTCTCAATGCCAGTTAGTTCTCTGTTTAGCCCTACTTCCCATGTGAAGCGCTTCAAATAATTTGTGTTCCTTTGGCCCAAATGGGAGACGTATTATTTGGGGAATGTAGTGATAGTGCCAAACTAGAACCGAAAAACATACTCTCAATATGGAAAACACTGTGCCTTCCTAGACTGAAAAGTGCCTCTAAATCAGGCATTCCTTAGATAGTGCATGCATATGCCTCTATCACAGATGCTTGTAACTTCTGCTCTGCCTCATGGAGGCTTTGTCTACTGCTGCTGCTTCTGTGTACTTTTACATACTAAATGGGTTTTCCTCTGAACTAAAAGATAGTTTTATTAAAGATGTTTTAGAACTTCTAAAAGTGAATTTTAACAGTATACATAGAACCTAAACTCAATAGAGAAGAAGCAGAGAAGGCCCTCTATACTCAAGCTAAAAGAAGCAGAGAATGAGGTGCATGTAATACTGAGATACCTAATATCAAAACAAGAAAGGAAGAAGTGAAAAACAAAGTATGAACAATTGAAATTTTACATACTAAATGGGTTTTCCCTCTAAATTAAAAGATAGTTTTATTGAAGATGTTTTATAACTTCTAAAATTGAATTTTTAGAGTATACATAGAACCTAAAATCAAGCTAAAAGAAGCAGAGAAGGCCCTCTATACTAGAGCTAAAATAAGCATAGAATGAGGTGCATGTAATGTTGAGATAGCTAATACCAAAACAAGAAAGGAAGAAGCACAAAACAAAGTATGAACAATTGAACTATTACATACTAAATGGGTTTTCCCTCTAAATTAAAAGATAGTTTTATTAAAGATGTTTTAGAACTTCTAAAAATGAATTTTAACAGTATACATAGAACCTTAAGATTAACACCTTCATTTCATCTTTTAACGCTGCTTTCATAGATCTACAGAGTTTCCTAAAGATGTAGATCAAAATATTCTGTTCTTATTAAAATAACCTAAATAACCTCTTGTAAAGCCACCAGACTGAAGAGTTTCACCAAGAATTTTAGTGTTAAATTAAGGGCACTATCTTTCATCCTCATCTCCTAGAATTGCACATGTATCAATGTTCAAACATTCATGCCACACAATATGCATTTTTTTCAATTAGTTCCCAGATGTATAAGACAATTCATTGTAACACGTTTCTGCAGTTCCATTCAAGTTTGGGACTGTCTTGTGTATTTACTATTAACTAATATATGAGCTAAAATAGGACAATTTTTTGATCCATTATTCAACACAACACACATATCCTGCAAAATTTATTTCATAGAACTGTTCTAATTCAATAGTTCAACTCCACTATCATTGAGCAAAAATTTCAGACACCAATGATATAGAAAATGTCATAAAAAAAATAGAAAAAATTGGAAGAATCTCTGAATAAACAACAGCAAGAGACTTACTTCGATCTCTCCAGTAGCATCAAGGATGCCAGAGCACCTGATGCAAAGTTCACTCCATGTTCAATATCACCTCCCATAGTCATATAAAGTGGAGGGCAGGGCAGATTTAGATGTGCAGCTAAAAATTAGAATACTAGAACAATAAGGAATCCAGAAATATTCAGAACAGTGGCTTCAGCGTTGATCAATTTTTATCCCAACAAAACAGAACTCAGAAACTCACCAACAAAATTTGTAAAGATAGGACCGTTGGAAAACCTTCCACCTGATGTTCCTGATGGATAATTTCCATATGGAGGTGAAGTAGCTTTGACTAACGTAGACATGTTATTGTTATTTCCTGTGTCCATCAGAGAGTCTCCAAATACAAATAGTGCAGGAACTGTACTTTCGATCAGCTGCACCATACCCAAAACCATACTCATTGCAGCCTAGCCTAAAATGTAAAATCTCCAACCCATTTTCATTTGCTCCTGCAATATCGACTACACAAAAGCTAGAATAATACAATGACTAACCTTATTCAATGGCTATTACTGCTTTCCACATTCTATTGCACTTGTAATCTAACTTTATATAAAGACAAGAAACCATGAGGGCCAACGAAGCATTTAAGGCTTACTAACCCAGTCGATATTGTCAAAAAGCATACATATGCTCTAAACTGTAATATTTAATGAAGAAAACGACACAGACATGAATCGTTCACTCACAGACTTCATGTTTAGAGTTTGGTATCTTCCCCTTCTAAATTCACCTAATTTGTTAATTGTTTATTATTATTATAAATAAATAGACAATTTTTTTAAATTCTATTTATTTCAAGCATTAATACAGACCTTGAAATTTGTCCAAATCCAACCTTAATACAAGGTTGGTCTGACTAGAATTTTAGATATAATCTTCCAGGCAACAATTACACTATTTTGTCGAGAATCGTTACACTCTCCCATCTAGAATCAATGGATGAAAATTATGCAGTTACAATAACTGCATGGGAGAAACACCCCGTTTATTATCAGTGAGAATTGCAATTTTGGTTTATTATGCAATTTGAATTTCTACTTACAAGTTAAATGCAAAATGATTTAGATTGTTGAAATGGTTAATTAAACATTTGAAATCATTTTCAGGAATTCCTCCTCCGCCGAATTATGTAGGTACAGGGCGATTTGGTTAGCTAATATACTTCTCAATAATAATTAGTATAACATAACTATCATTTAATTCATCTGTACAGAATTAATGAGGAAACGATGGCCAGGGTTTAAAAAATACTCGTCTAATTAGGGGATTATTTATTTTCTGTTGTTTTGTTGTTTGATATGTGATTTTAAGTATAGAAACGAAATCATCTCACACAAAAACAAGACTGTGCGGCACAGAAAACAAGACTGTATGGATCTACTAAGCATGCCAATCTGCTGAAGGGGAATCACCTGTTTGGCAATAGGTAAAGAAACTAACAAGGGGAAGAATTCAAGTTGGAGTACCTAAGGTTGGGTGGTGAATAAGTACTGAAGCCTTAAGCTAATTTATAATACTGCTTTGCACTTCAATGTTTACTGAAAGAAAATCATTTTCATTGTATTGGATCCATTGAATTATTGTCTGAGTGTGCTGGGCAATCTATGATTTCATTTCCATGCGTGCACTTCAGCATAACAATTTAAAGAAAGATTAGGGCATAGTGATAGATTAGGGCACTCTCTCTCAATGCCAGCTAGTTCTCTATTTATCCCTACTTCCCATGTGAAGCGCTTCAAATAATTTGTGGTCCTTTAGCCCAAATGGGGGACGTATTATTTGGGGAATGTAGTGATAGTTCCCAAACTAGAACCGAAAAACATACTCCCAATATGGAAAACACAGTGCCTTCCTAGACTGAAAAGTGCCTCTAAATTAGGCATTCCTTAGATAGTGCATATGATATGCCTCTGTCACAGGCGCTTGTGACTTCTGTTGTGCCTCATGGAGGCTTTGTCTACTGCTGCACCCTCAATATAACTTCTTGCGGTATAGAAAACAAGACTTTACAGATTTGTTGAGCATGCCAATTTGCTGGAGGGGAATCACCTGTGTGGCAATAGGTAAAGAAACTAACAAGGGGCAGAATTCAAGTTGGAGTACCTAAGGTTGGGTGGTGAATTAGTACTAAAGCCTTAAGATAATTTATAATAGTGCTTTGCACTTCAATGTTTACTGAAAGAAAATAATTTTCATTGTATTGTATCCATTGAATTATTGTCTGAGTGTGCTGGGAAATACCCTCGAAATGCTAGAGGTACACACACAAACACTCGACTTTTTTTCCACAAGTGAAAAAGCAGTTATTTCTTATTCATTAAGAATCAAAATAGCTATGAGCGTACAAATATGGGCTTTCATCACAGAAAGACAAATCTATGTCCAAAAACAGGCAATGTGTTACCATAATAGTATAAATAGTCTATACCTAATCTCTGGTCAGAGCATATAAAAAACCAGTGATGAGTATAGATCTAGAACCTCCAGATACCCCAAATCACATAAACTGGAAGCAATCTGTAGCATCTATTTTTCTATAACCAGTTCATAAGCCAATGATGCAAAGTGATGCCAGCCCAATTGTCTTCAATGTTGAGTCTGTCACACACAAGTGTACAAGATCTATTGAGTTTTCTCACTAGATTGATCAAAACATAACACAGAAGTTTTGTCTAAGTTGATCTTCCATAATCAATATGCCATATAGGACTGAGCATTGCACCCTAAAACTTCGAGATTTGTACAAAATGTAGTGTCATCTACAAATGGTACCATAAGTTTGTTGTCCTAGGAGTTTTTGCAATCTGCAATTCCAATCCATCGTACAAAGTTGGAAGCACCCTCTAGATAGTCACACCCATGCATACGAGAGTGCCCATTTCTACAACTCTACAAGAACAACCTTAGTAAAAAAATCAGTCAACGTAAAAATCATATCCGCAACCTACCATAAGTGCAAATCACCTTTCTCTTGTCAACGTAAAACTCTGCTAGAGCCTTGGAAGCCCTTGAAACCTTTGTGACTACCCTTTGTACACAAGATGGATCCCTGTAAGGGATTAAGATAGTCTATCGCTGTCGTGATGGAGGAGAAAAGAGGCCTTAAGCTTGTAACACATGCCCTAATCTTGTGACAACCCTGTAGCAGAAAACGAAACCCTGATAGGGTTTGTGACAACTACACACAAACTATAGAAGCCCCAGTAAACTATTTGGAAGGTTCTTATTACAGTCCTCCCATATAATTATCTGAACAAATCAAATATCCAAAAAACATCCAAGGATATCTTGATCTTATAGACCCAAACTATCTCTTTCTCAAAACATAACTTAAAGGACATTAATAGAATGAGCCTTAGAAGAGGGTTTGGAACAGTTATACTCTCTATCAAGTTTCCTGTTTGTCTAGCGATCAAAGAAACTTTTGTTTTCCCAGAATTGGCCAAAGAAAATGATTCTCACCTTTAGCCTCAACCGGTGATTTACATGGCAACCTGAGCTTGTCTGTCACTTAATTGCACATTATCAAAGCTATCTTCTTGGCATTTGGGAGCCTAATCTTGTTGTATGTCTATATTTTTTTGCTTGCTTCTATTTGTCTTTTATATCCCTAATTTATGGAAGGATGGATCTTCCTTAAAATCCCTTTTAGACTACTAGATTTTTAGCAGCTCCTCCCTAATATTTTTACCTCCCCAAGATTTTGATCAAGAAAACTGAAACATAAATTAAAACTTCTAATAGTTTGCAATCCATCAAATAATACCAATTTCAACAATTCAACTATGGTTCAATAAACACTGTCCAATTCTTCTATCAAATTGGCTAGCACAGAGGTGGTTTCTGGAACATTTTGGTCAATATGCTGAGATGGTAGTTTCACCCCTAAGCGGGTGTGCCTTGCTACCAAGGGCACAAAAAAGTCAACTAATTATAAAAGGGCTACTGAAAAATAGAAAAGCAACTAATTCTAGAAAAAACTACTTTTCCTAAAACTAAGAAAGGAAATTGGGAAACCTAGAATGCAAAAAATTGAATTACAACCCTTTATAACACAATATTGTCTTCCATAATCAATATGCCATACAGGACTAAGCATTGTGCCCTAATCTTCGGGATCTGTATAAAATGTAGTGTCATCTACAAAAGGTACCATAAGTCTGTTGTTTCTAGGAGTTTCTGCAATCTGCAATTCCAATCCACGATACAAAGTTGGAACCACCCTCTAGACAGTCACACCCATGCATACGGGAGTGTCCATTTCTACAACTCTACAAGAACAACCTTAGTAAACAAATCAGTCAACATAAAAATCATATCTGCAACCTACCCTAAGTGCATATCAAATTTCTAATCACTGGAAGATCCTTAACACCCTCTCAACCCTTCTAAGGTCCACACGTGCCAAAAATGGCATAGATCTGCTTCAACCCCTAAAGCCACTTGGGATTCACACCCTCTAAAATCCCCTGACAACTCTCTACCCTAGAGAGTTAATCTCTCCATACAGAGAATCTGCAAGGTTTCAAATCTAAGTTTCCAGGAAACTTGGGTACGGGGATGGGTACAGTGAATACATTGCTTTCCCTAGAGAGTTAATCTCTCCATATAGAGAATCTGCAAGGTTTCAAATCTAAGTTGCTAAGAAACTTGGGTACGGGGATGGGGATGGGTACGGGTACAGGTACGATGAATACACTGCTTTAGATAAACCCTACTTCTTCACTGTGAACTGAAGTAAAACACTGATTGCTTAAACGCTACCTTGAGCCCTCTTATATAGCACAAGAAGGTCATCTACAGTTTACAATAAAGCAGATCCAACCCTTGTGAAATCTTAAATTTCCATCTGTTACATGATGCTTTTTTGGGTCTGTCAGAGTGGAAAAGCCTTTGCAGCCAAGGGAATGCATGTTCTAGAGCTTGTTGGTAGAGAGACCATGGATCTGCTAGCCATGGAGACATGCATTGAGATTGAGAAAGATGACAGGAAGACTGAGCAAGATGGGTGTGAGGAACAGTTCTATGAAGAAGCAACTTTTGACTGATGCTTTTGGATTTATGGAGGTCCTGAGCAACTTGAGGTAAGGTGCTTTCTCAGAGTCTTGGATTTAGAAAACTCTCCATAGATAATTTAGAATCAACATTTCGTGGATGTGTGCTAATATTAAAATTTTGTAGTATATTTTTTGATGGAAAATAGATCCTGGAGCTCTATGAATGTGGCAGTTTGCCCTATGGTACAATAAACGACCTTCATTTTCAGCAGTTGAGGAATTCATTAACAAGTGGCCATGCCCATTGCAGAAGAAAGCCTTTGATCTTACCTTGTCCAACCTTATGGCCAAGTATGACCACAATGACTTTAGGTGGAGAATAGAAAGTGGAAACAATGATAGATATGGATTGGCCTTAGTGGTAGAGTGCTTTCAACATAACTAGAATCATAGGTCACAATATTCAATATTGTCACAGGGTTTTCCATTACCACACTTAAGAATTGGTATCTTCTGCCCAGCATGCCTTGTCCATTTCATTATTCTCTTCTGGGAATCTGGAGCCTTGAGGTTCGGACACCAGAAGGGGCTACGCATATTCCATTCTTCCTTCATTCAAAAACACCAGACATGACTCTTTTGTCACTTTTGTCTACCTAGTTGAACTTGTGCCTTCTCTTCCAGCCCACTTCCAAGATATGCAAGTTAGGGACTTGCTTCCCTTAATGGATCCATCACATACAACACTATTTCTAGCAATTGAACTTGTAAGTTTAAAGAAGGTTCAGGGCCCTCTTCTGCAATATCTTATGTTAAGGAAAGTTTCGGTAATAATAAGGGAATATTTGTCATCTCCTTTTTGGACCTGGACTGATAGAACAAGAAAACTAATTAGTAAGTATAATCATGCCTCAAGATTTCCATTTCTTGAAATTTTATGAAAATACTCTGGAATTCCCCAAAACAGAAAATTCTTTGAATTTCTATGTTCTGGTATTCATCTTAATAATCGTTTGGCTAGTATTATTGAAATCTTCCTCTTTATAAAAGATACAGGACATAGCCCTAAGATGTACGATGTGTATTTTTCCATTCCATGTTTGATTACAGTAGGCAAAGATGCATAATTGTAGTGATAGTTTTACTTCTCTCTGTTTTTGTTGCAAAAGTTTGATTCTTTCATTAGAAAAACAATTTCCAAAAGGCGGGGGGTAATGGCTCAATGTGATTCTTTCATTCACACATCTACTTATACAACTTTGTAGGAAGTATGTTTCATTCTTGGGTTTAGAGGTGGTTGTCCTAACACTTGACTACTATAGAAAATGGACCACCACATAAAATGAGTGTATGAATATATACAAATTTACTTTAATAAACTTCCCTTGATTATTGAAATTATGTTTGAACTATTTTATTGATCTACCTTTTCCTTCATGGACAAAATTCATGAAAATATATTCACTTTTCCGTAGTAGAAAGGCCCACTAGTAGGCATATCATCTTACTTAGTGTGCTTGCTAAGCAAAAAATTGTCATTCCAGAATCCAAGCTGTTGTAAGAATTCAAATTGAACTCTCGTAGTGTTTATAACTGTAAAATCTAAAACCAAAGCACCAATGCATGAGTTAGCTAACAGATATTGGGATGGTTATTTGCATTTGTGTCCCATCTCTTAGTTATGCTACTAAATCAGTTTTCAGGAGGGGAGAATATTGTAGGGTTGTCTTTTAATCACAACTCAGAACAATCATGAGAGTTGATTCCTCCAAATGACCAGTATATATAAGGATAATCAAAGTCAGATAGACAATCGGATCTATGAGTTTTGCAAATTTTGAAATATTATGCTTAATGTCATAATTGGTAACACATCAGCATTACTTCCATAAGGATAAATCTATCCTAATTCATGCACTAGGTAATTGTGTAGTCTTGGTTTATTTTTTTTTTAGGAAAATACAGCAAAACACACACACACCTTGACACAGAAAAATCCTATTGTATAGTGTTTGACAAAGGGAAATCCCATTTTATAGGATTGAACACATATATCATAAAAAAAACACCCATTTCCTACAACTGCCTTTGTTTGCTTGGTCTAGACAAACAATGAGGTGAAGCAAGCTTGGTGAGGTTTGAACCTGGGCCATGACTATGACCAGCACTCTGCTTTACTGCTAGACCATTGTCTGTAGACTATGGAGTTGCATTTATTAGTTCTAATGGCTTGTTAAAGTGGAATATGTAGAGTTTTTGAGTCTTGACAAGAGCTAGGCAGAAGCCATAATCACGTTGATACTTATAAATAGTTACAGTGGCGACAATTACTTCACCCTAACTCTAATAGTACCTATCTTGCAGAGGGTTAAATTAATCTTCAAAAAATACTGTAATGGCATAAACAAGTTAGTGTCCACCTGTGCAATTGCCACTGTGATGGAGGTATGTCACCCTATCCATGCAGCAAATGGAAAGAAAAAAATCTTTCATGGATGTACCCTATAAATAAGTGGGATAATCAAATCCAAAGTGAAACATAAACTGTGGGGTCACTGGGTTTTAGTTGTTAGGATACTATATTCTTATAGTATATATCATTGTAGGGAAATATAAATATCTCCATGTCATGTTGGTTCAACTCCATGCCATCATGTCAATTGCAATGGGTGTAGGCCTCACAACATACCATATAAAGGGTACTAATATTGTCCCAAACAATTGTGTTGTACTAAAGGAAAAACAAACTCACATTGTACCTGCTTATTTGCTGCTTAATACATACTGAGTTGCCATGGTCTATGTGTCAAAGAAACTTTATATAGAACACTTTTACTTGTGTCCATCATTTGGATGTTTCACAAAAGTTCATCCTTTGAATCACCCATCCATAGAAAAATTGGAATTACAACAAACCAGTGCAATATTTCCTCCTAGGCTCCCACCTGATGTCATCTTTACCTCCTTTCACAACTGGATTTTACTAGTAGTTTGTAAAGTAAGTGAACATTCCTCCTTTTGGTGAATGTGCCAAGTTGAGGAAGCTGGAAAACTTGGTATTTCTTCTTTTAATTTCTAAATTTAGCTTTTTCTTTAGAAGTATGTTTTTCTAAATTTTGAGTTTTTTTTCTTTTTGCCGAGTCTTAAATGAGTCTTTCCTGAGTTGCCGACTCTGTCTTTGCCAATTTCAAGTCTAACAACATTGATGATGATACCGCGGTCGCTGATGATTTGGTATAGCATGGGCGAGCAACAGCATTATGGTTGTTTTTGGGTAGTTTTGAGAACATTTTCACCCTTAGAACAACAGTGATCAGACCATTTCTCATATCTGGGCATGTATTAAGCAGTTATGGGAAACAAGACAGCCCTTAATCTCAACTTCTGTGCAGATTTGATGTATATTGCAGTCTCCAAAGAGCAAGATGAGGCATGCTGTGCTCATTCTGGGCTGATCTTAGCATATTGCAGACATATTCTGACCTTGAAGGAGTAGTAAATTTTCTTCAATCTCAAGTCTGGGAACATTCTTTGACATCCTGGGCATGCTAGACCTGTCCCTGTGCATTCCAATAACAGTCAACAGTCATAAAACCTACCACTAACATGACAAATGCTACTGAAAAGTGCTTGGTTGTCCTCTTCAACAAATCTTAAGCATCTTCTCTTTTCTTACCAGTTAATTATTCTCTCCTGTCTTTCTTTGATATGACAGTGATTTTCTTGGATATGTTAAGCTCTTGTATTCCCCATATATTTTGTACTTGTTAACTCTGTTTTTTCTCAGGAAAAGGGAGAAATTTTCTTAACTTTTATAATTGAGAAAATATATTTATATTTCTTACTATGTGGTAGGAGTGGACTGGAGCTCAGTAAAACAAATTTAGTTGAGCTGCTTGATGTTGATACTGTGCAAAACTATGAGAATTCACTGAGGATTGCTTACAAAAATATTTACGGTTCAATGGCGAGGTCGGATATGATCAATTGTATCAGGTGTCAGCAGAAGAAGGCAATATTATCTATGAGGATGTCTTCTAGCAAAGGAAAAGGTATGTTGCTTTTATGTTTTAATAGAGTGGGGAAATAAATCATGATTTCAAGCTTGCAAATTGGAAATTTAAATCTAGAGGATTATCTCCTTTTTGATGAATATAGATAGAAAGGGAAGACAAATCAGTTGTTATTTTATGGTCCTCTTCATCTAGAACTACCACAAATGTACATAGATAATTGAATTCTTGTCCTCTATTTTCTTTTCTTTCATCAATTTCCATACTGAATAGAGGTTTTACAGGGAAGGAAAAGACTGATGATGTTGTAAATCATTTGGAGAGTCTTCTAAGGGATGGAAATGTGCATTCTCCAGTATTTTTTGTATGTACAGAATGTGACTTTTCTTGGTGTGATACATGTGGGTTGTCCAATTCCTAGTCTGAAAGAAAAGGAAGGAGAGGTAGTCATGTTTGCAGGGAAGCATAAAACTACAGAATCTATGGGATAATGGCAAATCTTGAATCAATTCATACTGAGTACACCAAAGGAACTGTTAACTCTAACGAGTATGCAACAGGAAATGTCAACTCTAACGAGTATGCAACAGGAAATGTCAACTCTAAAGAGTATGCAACAGTAAATGTCGACTCTAATGAGTATACAATAGTAAATGCCGACTCTAATGAGTACACAATTGGAAATGTCAACTTTCATGAGTATGCTACAGAAACTGGTAACTCTGATGACTATCCCACAGAAATTGTTAACTCTGGCTACACTATAATAGATGTTAGCTCTATTGAGTATACCCCAGTAACTTTTAACTCTAACAGCAACCTTAGCATTGCACCTCATGATTTTGATCATGACTAGACAACTACAGTATCAATGGGTGGCTATTGGTCCCCTTTTGATAGAACAAATCATGGGAAGAAAACTGTCTGGAGTGCTGGTACTGGATTTGGTGGTTGCAGAAGTGAAACTAACCCTGACGAGAAAATGAGAAATGTTGAAAAGGAACTCGACTGTCGGGAAAAAACTCTGTTGACATCATTAACAGATATTCTTAACAACAAAGCTATGGAACAGTCTCATGGCTCTCATCCTTTCTTAGGTTTATCAGCCTATGTTCTTCTGAGTCAGGAAAATATTCTTAATCGAGTTTTAGAATACTTTATGATCAATGATTCCATGTTAGACATATGTTCAAGGAACAAGCTCTATCATCAGCTGGTATCCCTGTTGACAGCTATGAAACAGTATCCAGATCTCCTTTCAATATTGATGGGATCCTGCCTAGAAAGTGACAGAAGTGATAGTTCCAATCATAACGTTGGAAGTGATGGTTCTTTAATTGGTAAAATGAAGAACATATATGATCAATCCAAAATTATCATGAGAAAATTACAAGGAGGAATTGATGACAAAAATGTAGAAGCTGATGTTGGCATTGTAAAATGTCTCTAGGAATGCTATGAGGGATTGGCAGAAGTAGCTCAGAACCAAACATCTACCATACCACGGATAATATCTGTTTCAGATGGGGAAGATACTGAAATGACAGAGTGCAGTGAAGCTAATTCAGATCAGTCAACATATGTTTCAATGGAGGAAAGCCCCAATGATGAAACTTGTTCAAATCAACATAAGAAGGCTTTGATGTATAAATTTTTTTTGAATCCACTCCAATTCATGGATTGTTCCTTGATTGCGGCGGGTTTTCCACGTCACACTTATAGTAAGAACTTCACTGGGTCAGGATCAAATCGTCAGAGAATTGGTAATACAGGTGAGCACAATAAAGAAGGATGATATATATTACAAAAGAAATAGCTTCCTTTTTCTTTTTCTTTTTCTCAGTCGAAAAAAATAGTTCCTTGGTATTCAATTAACTGAAGTCCAGTCTCATTTTTTTTAATGTGTTGAATTGATGATGTTGTCTTTTATAGAAATCCATTAAAATTAGTTACAGTTTTTTCTTTCTTAGGTGGAGAGATGCTTACTTGGAAGTTGGAACAAGATCGAACCAAATCAGTAGAGGGAGATCTTCAAGGTGATATTGAAAACTTCAGGTATTTTCCATTAGAAACAAAAAATATGGATTTGTATTTCCTATGAACCACATGTGTTTTACTAAACCACTATTTATGATAATATAGCTTTCTTGTGCTGAAGTTATACTTTCCTACAGTTAGTGATGTTATCACATTTCACCTATTTTCATTGAGAGTAGTGCATATTACACCATCCATGGAAAATGAGATGATTCAAGTAGTGCTTTTTATATTGTCGGAAAGGTTAATAAATTATAACTTTCTTTTTTAGAGTTTTCCCATACTTGTAATCACTGTCAATATTATAATTATAAAAAGGTTTGAAAATTGACCAGATCGACATTGAATGTCCTAATTTTACTTAGTACTTGGACAAATCTCAAAACCACCCTAGACTTGTTGATCCAGATTGACAAGAAATAAAAAAAGAAAATATGAATAACAAAGGTATTTGTTAGACTTAGGACATGACAACCATTAAACTGAAGGACTTCATAAAACTCTGGAAAATAAAACAACAACCATTAAACTTGCAAATCAATTAGGACTCTATCAGTGGAACCCAGGAAAATACATAGATTTGTAAGGGTACATCCATTTTGGTTGGCAGTTTGTGGTCCAATTAGGTTTATGTTATATAAAAATGCACAAAAACAGGGGTAATTTGGGCTCCAAACAACCAAGAACCCACATAATGTTATGACATTGATATTGGGAGAGGCATGCTCCTGCAAAGCTCCCAAAGTTTTAGAAAGTGCTTCCCTTGCTTTTGGAATGTGTCCTACAAGTTCTAAAGATTTGGGAACTTGGAAAATGGCAGGAGCAAGTTCCCCAAATGTGTGTTAGTAAGTGATTAATTTTTGTGTAAAACATCTAGTCAACCTTTGTACACAAGATGTATCATTATTATCTAGTTTATTTTCCTTACTGGATAGTACTTTATACATTTCTCAAAAACAAACTGAGTGTTAAAAGGTACTTTATTAATTTAACTAATATATTAATGCACAGAGCACGGAAAACCAGCACAGCAGGTGCTTATACAATGAATGAATATTAAATGGATGGATACTATACTAGAAGTAACTTGTAATTTAACAGACTTAAATTCTAGTAAGTTCAGAACCTTCTTTCCACTCCTAATTTTGATTTTGAGCTGACAGAGCTCAGGGCTCAAAAATAACTCTGTGCTTATTAGGCACCAACATTATCACAGAGGTTTGGCTGGTCAACACAAACCACTTGGCCCATGATGAAGCCATTTTTTAATGTGTAGAATAATAAAGATAATGATAAACATAAAATCCATGTCTAGGGACTGTTTCACAATTTCTCATTTGGACCAAGAACCCTCAGCAAAGGGACTATCATCTTTCACATCACTACAGAAAGGGGCATGTCATCCAGCCTCTGCCAAAATGCACTAGGAATGATTGAAATTTCTTGGAATCCTTTTCCAAGGAAGTGTCACAATGAGTAGCAATCGTTGGGCCTGGTTACATCTGACCCCAAAACAGAGCAGTAGATTAACATGGAACTAGAGATCTACCACTTGATCACCTTGTCATAGGCCCAAAAACTTGAAAAAAAAAACAACAACACACTTCGTGAGAGGTGAAGAGGAAAACCAGCTGTGAAAAGATGACAGATTTTACTTGGAAAATTTCTGCCTGCTTTTGAAAATTGTTTCTCAGAGTTTTCCATGTTTCTTTTGATATCCTAAGAGATTCAAGTTTCTTATCTTTATGAGGCCATCGTTGTTCCTGTTCTTAGCAATCCGTTAATTGTTGTCTCCCATTTCCTGTTTTCCTTACTTGGGGGAACATTATCTCTAACAGCTCAGTCGATTGGCTTGAAGGTTAGTTGGAGATTGGGGAACTCAACCCGTAACAAGGATCGTTGTTTTACTCTGCAAAGAATTTTTTGTCTGAATAGGTGAAAACTACTGGACTACAATTTCTTGAAAGCTGTTCCTTTTCCTTTCCCATTTTCAATGTTTAGGGGCCCATGGTGCCTAAAAGCTTGGTGGGCTATCTAAGGGTTGGATTAAAGGCTATTGGAAGAATTGGAAAATCAAGCAATAGGAGGCAGGGGTGTTTGGAAATATTCCTCTGCTGAGAAGCTTGTGTTACAGTGAGTGAAATTACTTAACTGAGTTGTAATATTTATGGGACCTTGCATGAAATTTCTTCAAGGTGTTTCTGCTTAGTATATTGAAAGAGTGCGAGGCTTTGGGTACAAACTTTGAGATTTCTTTCGTACCATCTCTCCTCATTTCTTGCAGAAACAAAGTGCAGGAGTGAAGCCTCTGGATGGACTATGTATACTTACCCTATGAGCATAACTAGTCATCCCCCAGGAGATCAAACACTAAAAAATAAGTACTTTTGACCTAACTTCAATTGTCAATGTAGAAATAGAGTTTTCCTACCTTTGAACTCTCATTCTAAATTTCTATGTTGTTTATCGTTTCAGCTAAGAGAAATCAAAATATCATCTTGTGTACTGCCTTTCAAAACTTTGAAGTCAGTTTAAGTTCACTATGAATCCTATAGGTTGTACTAGATAATATGAAAAAGCATTTGCTTAAATTCCATTTCTATCTTACATAAGATAACTTAATTCATGTCCACAAAGACCAGGGAATAGGTCAATGGGACCAGACAGTACAATCGGTGTACAGTGTCCACAAGACTATAGGAGTGTATAGATTCATAGAACACTCGTTGATGCTAAAATTTTATCCAAGTAAAGAAATACTAATTAAACAAAAGTGTCTAGAACTCTCCTAGAGATTCTTTTCACATTAACATCAATAAAAAGAGATTTGAGACATGTCAACTCTCCATTTCCCTTGGGGACTTGTTGCTGAGAGAAACAGATTGTTGTGTAGAACATTTTTCCATGACTTTGCTACATCTCCTTTGTGTCCCATTTCAGGTTCTTGTTAAAGTTTTCCCCGCTGCATGCAAGTCACATCATTTGCATGAACTGTATTTATGTTTATATTTTAAAATTATTTTGTCTATATGATCCATTGAGAAATGTGCACAAGAAAGATCTAGATCCAAGAATAAAATGTCATATGCTGGACATTTTCATATTCTTATATTTTTTGGGACTTATTTGTCTTTTGACGTGTTTTAACAGCAACAATTTGCTTTTGTTGAAGATTTTTTATCTCTTAATTTAAGCTTATTTGAGCCTTCAATAATGTTTCTGGGTGTAACCTAATTAAAAAAACTTGGGAAAGATCTGGGGATGTCAAGGTCACTGACAGGAGTCTGATATGGTATTTATGCAAATATCAAATAAAAATTGCAAATAGGATGTGTTTGGCATGGGGATGTAAGATGAGTCACAAAATTAGATACGGAAAGTCTGCACAAATGATTATTACCAGAATGAAGACAGCAAATATTCAAGAGTAGAAGTACCATGTAGAAGTACCTTAGTGAACATTCTTGTTTTTTATTAAGCAGCTTACATCCAGTTATCGATCGAATACTTGTTCTAACTACTTAACCAGCCGAAGATGGCTTCATTTGTCTCTGGATGCTGGTACAATAGTTTGTTATGATTCACTGTTAAAGTTTCTTTCCAAATAATTGCTGGAATTTGTGGCTTGGTGGAATCAGTTGTTGGGTTGCCTTCGGAGGAGTCGCCTTAGACAAATCTGGAGGTCATATCTGGTGAGGTTACCTTCAATTAAATTACCTTTGGTGAGATCATTTCGAGTATTTTGTTTCTACTATTTTAGGATTTTATAGATGGAAAGTTTCATTATTCCAACATCCTCCCTGGACCAACTATCAAGCATTCTTGCTTGACTCAACACCAAAAAATATTGAAGAATTCAAGATTTGTAAGGAATTTTAATGACCAAAAGTCTTCACAATCAAAACTCTTGTTCGAATTTAGTTGCTTACCAGGTTTGCATTCTCCCTTTGGTATTTCCCACCCAATTGGCTTGTTCGAAAGGGATGATGCCGGTTGCAAGTCCCAAGTGAATTTGGCAAGATAGACACCCCTTAGACCTAGCATCTATGCTGAAGAAATTCCATGTTATGCGGTGCAACCCCTTGGGGCGATTTTCTATAAGGACTTTCAACGAAAAAGTTTATTTATTCTCCAAGCTGAATTTTAAGTTCTGTGTTGCCTTCTCAACTCTTCCACCCACAATAATGGGCTCTTCATCAAATTTATCCATTTTCAAAACTCATGTTCTGTCTCCTACATAACTTCATCATCCTGTTCATAACATCTTCATTCATATTTCAATTGACCGACAATATTGCACATCCATTATATTCTGTTTTCCGAGGTCTTTGCTTTGTGCAATTTGTTGACTTTCTGCATATGTTGAACTTTACAAACTTCCACTGCTGCTAGTATTAGTGGCTCAATACAACACCTCCCAATTGTAAAATTATTCAAAATCATTGTCTGAAAAGTTATCTTGAAAAGGTTTTGCGAAAATCTGTTATCCATCTTTTGAAGAATTTATATCTGAATTTGGAATCATCAGATGAAAAAGCTTATTCTATAAGTGCAGGTCAGTTTGAATGTGATATAATTGCTTACTTATTTTCAGTATTTTTTTCAAGTCTAGGAGAGGTTGAGGTTGATGATATCGATTTGTCTTTTTCTGAATGTTGAAAACAAATCCCTGGCAGACTTAGAAAAACCAACCCAGTCACAAGATTGTAATTATTTCCTTCTTTAGGTTCCAATCCTGGTTCAGATATATGATCATCTTTGAACAACTCCCAAGGATCCTCCTCTTTTGTGCTTGCAATATTTACTACGAATTCTTACCTCTGCAATTGGTTGTATTGTGGGGTGGCACATGGGAACTGGTGATCCCTCTAGCTGGAAGTAGATCCCCATCCTTATACAATCAGTTAATTTTTAGGGTCTCCTTCTATTTCTGAACAACCACTTCTAGATTAGTGACCTTTATAGGTACATGCGGTGCCTCTACTTTCTTCTTTCCATTATCTTTATGTCAATATTCTTTAAATTAAATGATAGCTATTGAGGATTTCTTGGAGAAAAGACAACAGATATTTTAGCAAGTTAAGGAGATTCTTAGACTAGCCCATGATAGTATAAAATCTCAGTAGGACCAACACCATAGTGAGTATGAATTTGAAGAGGGAGATTGCATTTTCTTGAGGCTACACCTTTACAAGCAGAGGTCTCTCAAAGATAAAGGGGTGGAGAAACCTGGACCTAAATACCATGTGCCTTATAAGTTTCTATAAAGGGTGGGACAAGTTGCATATACTTGAGCTGCCATCAGGGTCATGAGTGCATAACCATTCATGTCTCATACTTGAAAAAAGTGGTATGGATTTTTTTTTTAAATTCAATGTTTTACCTCCCCTAAATGATAAACGACATATTCTTCTGATTCTAAGGTATTTTTTGGTAACTGTAGAAAATAAGTTGAGGACTAAGGTACTGTTAGAATACCTCATTCAGTGGAAGGATTTTCCATTGGAGGATACCACGTGGGAAAGACCTAAAATATCGCAACATCCAACACTAAATTTGTTTTGGAGTGAAGATGTTGAACCAGGGACTTTCTTTTTAGCTAAAAGTTAAGACTGGGTGAATCATTGTATGATTCATACTGTAAACTAGCTGAAGTAGAAAGTCCACTCCCAAAGAGAAACACTTCCAATGGCCATAGAATAATTCTAGCATCTAATAGACTCTCCCACTATGAGTGCAATGTTGTGTTCTCTCCCACTGTGAGTGCAATGTTGTGTTTTGAAGGTATGATTGGGCCTCTAAGACTTGTTGATTATATAAATGCTTGTTTACTGCCCTGTTCTCTTAATGCAAAAATGATAAATTGCACCCCTGTGAAACAAAACCTTCCAGCTGTACTAGTCACCCATTGATGAGAGAATGGAGGATCTAGTGAACACACCATTATCTTTTGAAGATGCACTTGTTGCTTTGTTTGACCACAGTGATCAAAAATTCAAAGGCACATAAAAACATTGTTAGGAATACCTAGGTTACACCCCTATCATCCTAAACTAGCCTAGCTACCATCCCCTTCAACCCTAGCCAACTTATCCCTCAATGCAAGGTCATTTGCATCATTGATTTGGCCTATAGAACTTAACGGCCTGCATTACACTCACCTTGGATTGGATGCTTTCCTCCATGATCCCAAGGCCATAAACCTTCAATGCAAGGGCTCTAGGCTCCTTATTCAGCCATCTTCATACCTCTCAGCCCTCCATAAACTCTTAAATGTAGATTCATAAAGGAGGCAACCATCACCATATTTCCTTAGCTCATTTGACCCTACACCAACCTACCAACATCCCTTTGACACCTAAGATAAAACTCTCAAACGTTGCACACCCTAGGCCCTAATATAGTCCCAAAGATCATTGTTGGTTAAAATTTGTCTGGTTTGTCTTCCCATAATTCCATCCTACCACAAGGCACCTACTTTATTGTGATTGTCTTCTCAGCCAGCTATCTATTGGACACCTAAAACATAAACATAAGAAGATCATAAAGCTTTACCATCTGATCTATTTTGGATGCTTATTTAATGGTAAAGATCAGTATTATTAATCTTTGCAACTTGTTGGAATTCTTCCCATAAGCATGACATATGTATTTATCCTTTGACTAGGCATCTTGAATAACACTTGTCATCGTATTTATCTTGCATACCGTCATACTGAAAATTGCATTCTTAAGTTGAAGATTTTTATTTTGATTTTCATTGGCATTTGGCATACCTGGGTATTATCTCTGTCCCATAGTGATACTTGGCATACATATTGATTAATTGATTGGTTCTATTATCAGTATAATTTCATAAGTGTAATTTTAGTATTGGCAACTTTCCCATAAACCAAATCTGAACTACATATCACTACCTTGCAATTACAATACTGACATTGGGATTGTGTTTATACTTGGTGCAAAAACTTTGGAATCCTTTTCATCACTCTTGAAGTAAATAAATTGGAGATAGCATGCATATTGAAACATAAGAAGAGCTGCAATTTCCAACAGCAGTACATGCTATGACAGTCATATCCATTTTGTCGTTGGGTTTGCTGGAGGCATACATACTATACACCTTTGAAATTCACACTTGATTTAATACTTCATTTTTGGAAATTGTTTTGGTCACCTTGATAGTTTTATTTCCTTGATATCTACAAGAGAATCGTGTTATTTTAAGCATTTGATGAGTTTTGGAACCATTCTAGAACATAACTACTATATAGTCAACAAATATGAATCATTTGGGCATATTGATTTAAAACTGGGAATCACTGATAGTGTAAATTCTCCTTCCTTTTGGCAAGAACTATAGATCAATATTTGGAAACTCTGAGATCTAGCTGCCTCCATTGAGGATGGTACAAGAAGTAGCAGTGAAGTCTGAAGAATTGATTTCTCCCTTCAATTGTCCAATTTTTGGTTCTACATATCTAAAAGTATTCTTACAGTTTCCAGAATCCATAGCATTTACTTTCTTATTGATAATAACCCCTTTATTGGTTTTATGTCCAATCTATCCACCTGCAATATGTCTATCTTATTTGAGCAAGGAAACTTTTTGTGACTTAACATCATAGGAGTTTAATATACTCAAGTCATGATTCTCTCTAGTTCTGCAGAGAGAAGGATGCACAAATTTTAGATGCTGCAGTTGGTCTATATGGATTTTGTGATAATATTGTTTTCATAGTTTAACACCCTACCGTCTCTTCTTTTGGGGCAAGTTGTAACTCACTTCTGAATAGCTTGTGCTGATCAATTTATGTGTTGGATGATCGTGTTCCATATCACATTTTGAATCATTACAAGATTTTTTTGGAGTTGGTTAAATATATTTGGCTTCTATTTAAACTTACCTTCTTTTGTACCATAGATGATTTCATACTGATAAGAGTTCTATTTCGTTGTGATATGCTTCAAAGCACAGATTCAGATGATGAGGTGTTGTTTGATGCCACACAAGGTCTAATGGAAAGGCTTGCAATAGAAGCATATGAAGTTTCCATGGTAATTACAATAAGAAACCTTGTAAATGTAGTTCTTAGAGAATGTTAGTCCATTGGTTTTGACTGCTATGTTGTAATTTTTCCACTGAAAAGGTGAAAACAGAATCTAGGATTATGGAGGGTGACGTAGGTAAAGCACTTTTTCATGAAGCTGTAAGAATCAATCCCGCTGCACTTGTAATGGGAACAAGAGGACTGGGGATAATCAAGAGGTAAGACCCTTTTATTTTGAATACTCTGCATCTCCTTGTAAGCTTAAAGTTGTGTTTAAAAGTTAGAGCATATCTGAAATGTGAGTATGCTATTTTTGGTTCAAATGTTTTGTTGTTTTTGACATCTTCTATGGTTTGAAGTGTATTGCAAGGGAGTGTGAGTGAGTACTACTTTCACCATAGCAGCTTCCCTATAGTGATTGTTCCTCCCAAAGGTAAAGTTCAATTACATTTTGTTTTCTCCTTATCAAATTGAAAGTAGTTGTTATGCATGGAGGTCTGGTCCTGCATACAACATTATGTTTTCATACAGAAACTTGTATCCAAATCATGTTGTTGGTTTTCAAAAGGATTCAACCTGCAAAAAAGTAGCAGTAAATATAGTTTCACAACCAAGTGTGTCGTTTATCATGAAGTCTACGAATAGAATAACGATATAACCATGATTATGATAAACAATTGTAGCAGATCAATAATATTATCATCAAACAAAATAACAGTAATGAAATAATGAAAACAGTAGCAACATACACACTATAACACACTTGGATTTAAATGGGAAACCTGAGTAGGAGGAGGAAAACCCATTGTTGAAATGGCATAGCTTGGTTATATTTGGGAGAATAAGAGTACACTAGTACAACTAATAGCATAAGTTGTAATAGAGATAATAGCTAAGCTATTCAGCTTGGGACTAGGTCTCTACATAGCCTAAGGTTATTGACAATATCAATAGATTGATCAATGATCCTATCTAATGGTTTGTTTGATATTGACAATATTGATCATGCACTTTATTTATAAATTATTACATTGTTTGCGTCCATACCTTATGGGCTTTACTTACAAAAAATGGCGTGCATTCCCACAAAACATGCTTATATAACACTGAACATTATATTTATATGAATGTCTAGATTTCAAAATATTCTACCAACTCTTATCTCTTTTGTGCTATTTTTACAGAGGCTGGTGACCAATCAGTATTATAGAAATCCGGCCAGATCTCTATTTCACATGGACACAAGGAAGCATGCTTGCATTTGGTATGATTTTAGTGCCAGTCTCAGGTGATTGTGGAGTAATCTATTTGCAGAAATTGATTGTGTGTATGTGTTGAGCACAACTGATTCTAAAGTTTATCAGATCAAAATTTCATATTTTGAAGGCAAAGTTTATCAGATCAAAAGCACAAGTCATGACTGATGATATTGAGGTCGTTTCAAACAATTTTACCACTGATATGCAAATATTACATTCCTAGAATTCTTTTACTATTAGGAAACCTGATTGTCCAACATGTCAAATGAGTTCAAATGGAAGAAAAAAAACAAGCAGTAGTTCTTTTTAGATTCGTGATTATAATTCATAGAAGTATTTTTTGCATATACTAGTATATATGATTTTATTCCAAAGTGGCTAGGTTGTATGGGTGTGGTTCATGTATGAATGTCGTTGTGTTGTTATGGCATGTCACTAGAATATGTATGTATATATAGATAAAATTCATGAAATTTTTTGAGTGAATATAAAGTGAATTTTCCAGAGTCCAGAGTTCAAGAAAAAAAACTCATGAATTTTTTTGATTATATATAGATATAGAGGGTAAAATATGATGGTTGTTGGCTTGATTTCTGAACTATGTCATGAACACTTTGAGGCTGACAAGTTAAAAAGAACTTTTTATAATTTTCGTTTGTTTATATACAAATATATGTTTGAAACAAGGACAAGGTAGGAATGTAGGAAATTGGGAATGTTGATGCTATTTGATGGGTTTTGATTATACTGGTGGTTGAGTATAACATCACAATAGTTTGATGGGGTTCTAAATCATTCATTAGTTTCCATAGTTGTCATGTCATTCACTAACCACATGACATATAGGGGTGAACTCCTTCACAGATTGCACTATGTATGCAGGTTTCTACCTGTGCAGCCGAGCATAATTGTTTTGTGGATTCGTTGATGATCTTTCCTGTTGAAATCCATTTCCTGGTTTAGAGCTGAGTTTTACTTTTCTTAGGTACTAAATAGTTGTAGATTTAACCATTCAAGTTTAATTTTAACCAATTCTTAAATTGAATTTGTTAGATTATATTTTATTATTTTGCACATGATCTTGGTTATTGTTGTTAGCTATTGAACAAGATAAATAATTTGCTTCATTGTTTTTCTACTTTACAAGTAAAATTTTTTTATTGGATTTTGCAGGAGTGAGCTTAACTTATAAGTGGGCCATTGAGTATGAAGAGCCTGCTATTGAAGATTTTCCATTCAGTATGAAGAACCCGATGTTAAGGCTTTCAAGTTGCTAAGTGTGGTTTTGAAGTTGTTGACATGGGATCTAAGTATGGTTTAGTGCTGAGTATGGTTTTGAAGCTATTGACGTGGGATCTAAGTATGGTTTTACAGCCAAGTGCAAGTATGATGGTTTAGCCATTGTAATATTTTGAAAAGTGGTGATTTTCCTATAAAGTTATATGGAAATTAATATGATTATTTGAGAAAACTCATATTTATTGTAATACTTTCGACATCTCATATAATATAATTTGTGGTTTAAAACTTATATATATGGTTGTACTTTATGTTATGTACCAATGTTGTAATTATAAACTAATTATTGTGACATTGTATGATTTACATGTGACGTAATAGATATTATTTACAAGTGTTATAATTAATTATAATGTGACATTGCATAATTCACAAGTGTATTTGATGAGAATAAATGTATGATTCTTTTTTTTAATAAACATAATATCATATTAAAAATTTATATTGATTAATAATGGACATCATTTAAACTACTAAAATATAATGACCACACATAAAGCGACTAAAAATGACTAAATTAGTGACCAATAATTGAGAGATATGTGACCAAACAATGAGATATAAATGACAAAAAAAATGACCAAAATTCTCATATCAATGACCAAAAAACAGTTTTGGTGGCTAATTTATGGTCTTTTATTACGCGACCAAATTTGGTCATATTCTAGCTTGTCATGTGGTCATTAATTTGGTCATAAATGTGGTCATTGATTCAAATACATGACCAAATCAATGACCAAATATGTGGTCATATAATTGGTCATTGATTCAAATACATGACCAAATCAATGACCAAATATATGACCAAATTAATGACCGACTGATAAGCTATAAATGACCAAAATAAAAATGACCAATTTTGGTCGCGTAATAAAAGACCGTAAATTAGCCACCAGTGATCGCCAAACCAAAAGTGGTCATTGATATGCGGATTTTGGTCATTTTTTTGGTCACTAATCTCTCATTTTCCACTAGTGGTATATATATGGAGGATATTACTCTTGATAATTGGTAAGAATTGTTGAAGTTCTTTATTTCAGATAAACAATCTGAAGAAAATACACATTATAGGATGTTTGTACATTGAAAGGGTGTTTTCCTCCCCATACTATAGTTAACAGCCAATACCAAGTGTTTACTCTTTCACCAACTAGTGATCTACGTATTCTATGTAAGCAGTTATCATTTTTGTGAAGATTCTAGCTGTGAGATCAATTATATCAGACCTTATTTTTCCAAATATTATTGTGGTGAATGGATTTTAAATCTGCAGTACTTTCATTATATATATGATGGATCTTTCTCTTAAGGTTTGTGAAATTGGTAAACATTGTTGAATTTATTTATCCCAGTTTGAAGCAAATACACATTATAGGAGGTCTGTACAAGTTGAAGTGTGTTTTTCAATATATTTTTATCTCATAACTTGTGAACGATGTCCACAACTTATCGATCAAGGAACTTGTACCTGTGTAATGTCTCCAAATCACTACTACATTTTGACCAAAAATCCGACGGCCTTCATGTCGGATTTTCGACACTTCCCTGTCGCATGTACGACACTTTGATTTTTTTTAAGCGTCGGAAACCTGTCGTCGTTTATCCGACACCTGATTAGCCGTCGGTTAAGCGACACCTAAGTAACCATCGGTTAAAAAATAAGCGTCGGTTAAGAGACAACTTTGTTTCGATGGTAGTGAAAAATTTTAAAAAAAATCTCATTCCTGCCATCGGAAAAGCGACGGAATTTAAGGATAAGTGTCGCAAAAGAGACATCTAGAAGTGTCGGAAATGCGACGGAATTTAAGGATAAGCGTCGCAAAAGCGACATCTATAAGCGTCAGAAAAGAGACGGCATTTAAGGATAGGTGTCGCAAAAGAGACATCTAGAAGCGTCGGAAAAGAGACGAAATTTATGGATAGCGTCGCAAAAGCGACATCTAGATGCGTCGGAAAAGAGACGGAATTTATGGATAAGCGTCGCAAAAGCGACATCTACAAGCGTCGGAAAAGAGACGGCA